>JAOXJP010226051.1:0-11560 GCA_025762735.1 Platanus orientalis | reverse complement strand
AAGTGTGAGAGTTCTTCCCCAAATTTGGTAAGTTTCACTTTCAACTTTGAAAATCCACTAGTTTAGCTCATTTTCTTTCTAGATTTCTATTTTTTACCAAATTAACACTCTTTCTACATCATTTTTACAAAGAATAGGAGCAAAGGGAATGAGGTTTTAGAGGGTTAGAGAGCTTAAATGATCAAAAAGGAAAAAATAGTAAGTGTTCATACATAGTGTGCTACTCATTTGTTCCTTCAACTATTCCTTCATAGTTCTTCATCTATTTGGTTAGTATTTTGGCTTCTTTATCACTTGATTGTTAATCTATGAGTTTTTGTTGAGTTCACTTCACTTGATAGGTAGATCTTTGAGATTATGTGAGTTTTCATACATGATGTGTTACTCCCTTTGATTTCCTACCATTTTCTTCATAGCTATTCTTCAATATGATTGGTATTTTAATTTCTTCACCATTTGATTGTTAATCTATAAAGTTTTGGTGGGTTCATATCATTTGATTTGAAGATCTATGAGATTTTGGTGAGTTTACATTTTTGGTGTTCTACTCTTTTGTTCTCCTATATATTTCTTCATGATTATCCATTGTTGTGATTAGTATTTTGATTTTTATATCAATTGATGGTGAAGTCTTTTAAGTTTTGCAAGATTTCATCACTTGATTATCCATTGTTGTGATTACTCTCTTGAATTCTTGTCATTTTATTCATTGAAAATCCTTAGCTTGGAGGATATTTCAATTTTCCTTCATTTTAGTTGTCTTGTGGTGAAAATTTGATACATCTAAATACTAAATCCATGGAAGATTAGTGAGTTTTCAAGTTTATTCATCTACTTTTACTATGTTTTTGCACTTTCCTATATTTTTGGTTGCCATTTTAAGTGAGATGTTACATTTTCATTACTTCTTGCTAAATCTATGTGAGATTGATGATTCTAAGTATTTTATGGAGTAGTTTATTTCCATCATACCTTGGCAGAGAATTTGATTACATGAAATTCTGGATTCTATTTGTAAAGAATTAAATCTATTCCAATTTGCGTATGTATTAGTTAAGATTTAATTTTTCTATTTTGCTATTATCATGAATTCATTGAAATCCTAAGCTTCTCTCAATGATTAAAGGTAAGAAGGTTGAATCTGTATGAAAGTAAAAAGGGGAAAATGATTTCTACTCCTCATGCTTGATGTTTGTCTTGATTTCCCTATAGATGAAATTCTTATCCATATCATCATTGCTAGTTGGTAGTCGTTACTTCCCTCAATTGACTTCGAGCTCTATTGCTTATGCTATCTTGTATGCTAGTTTCTCATTAATGTCATTATTATGCTTTTCACTTGATTATATCCACTTACATTTGATTTGATGAGCTCCCTATTAGTACCTTGCATCCACATGCATGACTTGTTTGAGACTTTTACACTATCGTTGGTTTTAGAAAGTTAGAAAAGGAATTTTTGAGCATTTTGTTTTGGTGTGAGTATGAGCTAATACTTCCCGTTTGGTTTTAGGTATGGTCTTTACATTGTCTCACTTATGACTTTTGTCACTTGGATTCCTCTTACATTATATCTTTATGTAATTACATATTACTCTATATATGCATTGATTTTAAAGTATTGTTCTGATTCCAAGGATTTTTTTTGGACCCAATCACCAGGTGGCATTTATAGGTGAAGACGACACCAATTGCCCACCAACCCTTGATGTCCTGGGGGATTTTTGCGGGCAAACCCTTGACACCCTAGAGGATTTTTGCAGGCTATATTGGTTTATTGACCCATTTCAGTTCAGGTACCCAATCACTGGGTCACATTAATAGGTGAAGACGACACTAGTTGCCCACAACCCTTGATGCCTTGGGTTATTTTTACGAGCTAACCCTTGACGCATTGTGGGATTTTTGTTGGCTATATTGGTCTTATGACTCCATTTCTAGACCCAATCACCGGGTGGCATTAATAGGTAAAGACAACACTAGTTGCCCACCATTTCTGTTTGAGACTTCAGTTTTGTCAGGGACCCTATATGCGTCATACGAGATTTCTATTTTGTAGACACCTTACATGGGTTACATGATTCAGTTTTGTTACAGGCCCTACATGGGCTAATCTGTTGGATTTGTTATGAGGTGTTTTGACGAGATTTAGTTCGGGAACCTTACATGGGTTAAGTTGTTTCGATCTGAGGTGTGTTTTGGTGGAAACCCTTCGTGGGTTACATGACTTGAGAGTTGTATTAGGCTTCCATGAGCATGCACTAGTTTTGATATCTATTAGTTTAGGCAACTTATTTGAGAGGTGCTAAGGCCTATTTATTTATGAGTATTTTTTAAGCAGACATTTACATTACATGTTGTACTTTCCTTATGAGTTACACTTTGTTGATTTCAGTTATAGACTCTTGTTGATTTGGTTTATTACTTTTGCACCCTTATTAAATTCTGATCATTGTTGTAGTTAGTCGACTCTTATATATTCATCTGTTCTGATTTGTTATCATTCTGTACTAGTGACATACGATTTATTCTATGGGACATTATGTATGTTCTCTCACAGGCTTTATAGTTTACCCATGTCTTTAACCCCCTTTCAGATGGTGCCCTCTAGCATAGGATCCTTGGCAGGTTCAGTTCAGAGAGATGGTTCATGGGGATGAGCGGACTGTCCATGTTACTTCCTTTGTTTGTTTATTTTCAGAACTCATGTATAAGACTATTTATGTTTTGAGACAGCATTTAATTTAGTTAATTAGTGGTTTTACTTGAGGTGATGAGCATGATGTTGGCCCGTTTGGATGGCCTATTTGATAGTACTATTTAGATGTTTATGTGTATGTTTAGTTTGATGGATGAGATTAGTAGTTATTTGTTATGGATATTGGGGGTTCTTGTTATATTCCACTACGTAATTTAAAATATGTATGTTTATATTCCGTTGCACTTTATGGATGAATGTGATTATCTTATGATTATGCTTCCACTGTGAATGTTTGGTAATTGAGGATAGTAATTGGATAAAAAAAAAGAAAAAGAATGGTGTAAGACATTTACCAAGCTTAAAGAGGAATTTAATTTATGTTAACCAGCTCACAAGTTTGGGACGTATAACTACTTTCATGGGAGACACGTGGAAAGTAATTAAAAGTGCCTTGGTGATAGCTTGGGGAAAAAAGAAGGTATACTCCATCTGACTGGGAAACATGGCTTCATTGATGTAATTAAAATGGGTGTCAACTTAGACACATGGCACTATAGGCTTGGACACATAAGTAAAAAAGGAATAAAGATTCTCCATAGTAAGAGAAAACTTTCAGGTTTGAAGGTTTTAGACTTGGAATTTTGTGTAGATTATGTTTTAGGAAAACAGAAGAAGTTTAGCTTTTCTGAAGTAGGAAGAATGCTAAAGCTTTAAAGGTTAAAACTGGTCCATACTGATAAATGGGGACCAACTTAGGTATCTTCATTTGGTGGTTCTTACTACTTTGTTACTTTAATTGATGATGCAACCAAAAAATTATGGGTTTATTTCCTAAAACAAAAGTCTAATGTATTTGAAGTGCTTAAGAAGTGAAGATATTTCGTTAATAATGAAATATGGTTCAGGCTTAAATGCTTAAGGTTTGACAATGGATGAGAATATTGCAGCAAAGAATTCGAGAATCTTTATGCTTTGAATGGAATCAAAAGAGAGAAGACAATACCACATACTGCAAAAAGATGGAATGGCTGGATGAATAAGTTGATTGTAGAATGGGCCAGAAGCATGAGGTTGCAAAAGGGATTGGCCAAATAGTTTTGAGCAAATGTGGCAAGCATAGCCCCATACTTGATAAATAAAGGACCTTCATTCCCATTAAATGGTGAACTGTTTGAAGACGCATAGATGGGAAAAGAGAAGCCTTTCACATCTTAGAGTTTTTGATTGTACATCTTATGTTCATATTGATGCTGATTAGAGAAACGAGATAGATGCAAAGTCTACGAAGTGCTCTTTCATTGGGTATGGCTCTAATGAGTTTGAGAATCATTTTGGGATCAAGAAAACCAAAAAGTCATTGGAAGTAAAAACATGATATTCAAAGAAAAGCATGTACAAAGACAAGGTAGAAGAGCATAAAGGCACAAAGGAGTTTGTTGAACTTGAAGAAATTTCTAAGGGTGAAGTACCAAGATTAGAAGACAATGAGATGCTAGAAGAAAACTAGCAGATGGAAACTCAAACACCTACTTTAGAATTAAGAAGGTCTTCAAAAACACCTAGGCTAACATAACGATACTCTTCTTCATTGTACTATTTATTGTTAATAGATGGGGGTGAACCAGAATGATACAATGAATCATTGAAGATTGATGAAAGAAATGAGTTGGAACATGCCATGGAAGGGGAGACGAAGTCTTTGATTACAAACCAAACATGGGACTTAGTTCCACTACTTGAAGGAAAGAAGACACTGGACAATAAATAGATGTACAGGTTAAAGGAAGAGCATGATGGAAGTAAAAGATACAAGGCTAGGCTAGTTGTAAAGGGGTGTCAACAAAGGAAAGATGTTGACTACTCTAAACTATTTTCTTCGATTATGAAAATGACCACCATTAGAGTGGAACTAAGCATTGTGGCAGTGGAAGATCTATATCTTGAGCAGTTAGATGTGAAGACAACTTTTCTCCATGGTGATTTGGAAGAAGACATCTACATATAACAACCACAAGGATAGTTGGAGAAGAGTCAAACAACATTGTATTGCAGACTCCACTACAGAGGTAGAATATATTGCAGGTTGTGAAGTAGCAAAGGAGGGTGTTTGGTTATGAAAGTTTTTGTTAGAGCTTCGCATAGTACCCTCTATTCAATCACCCATCATACTTTATTGTAATAACAATGGTGCAGTTACAAATGTAAGAGAGGCTAGATGTCATAAAAGATCTAAGCACATAGAAAAAAAGTATCACTTGATTTGTGGCATATTTCAAAGAGGTGACATTAATATAGTCAAAGTAGCTTCTGTAGATAATCTTACAGATCCTATGACAAAAAGTGTTTGATGCTCATATAGACCATATGGGTGTTAGACTGGTGCATGAGTAGCTTTGAGGACAAATGGGAGATTGTTAGAATATGTGTTCTGACAAAGCCACCATAGACACTTTTTATGTTATTTATTTGTTTGACATTTATTATAAATTGTTTTGTTTCATCATCACATGTATACAATTTTATTTATAGGTAATTATTTGATCTCATGAGATGACATAAGTGGTCCTCAGGTAACATAGTAGGATGTCAGACACATGGATTATGTGTGGTGAGATCTGACTATCCAATTCTTCTAGGCCTAAAACCTTACAACTATGAGTGATGCTAGGCATATCACTTAGAAGGCTGCTATGTGTAGAGTTGCCATATGATGGAGTGATGTAATCTCAATCACTGGAGTGAGACTCTAAACTTACATATTGATGCATAATCCAAATGCATTAAGGGGATCCATAATGAACACATTTAGTAAAACTTCATTGTTAGTATAAATGATGTTCGTAACTTAATAATTAATCCTTTAACCTTAAGGACTTGTGATTCTCTAAGTTATTTAAGTTGATTATTTTGAGTTGCTAACCAATAATGCTTAATTGGTGGCTATATCTTGGGTAGCTTGGATACTTAGCTTGATGCTTGAGAGAACATAAGTGCCCAACAAAGAATCCATTGTTTTTAATGATAGAGAAAAATATTCAATATAGGAATAACATGAATTGATTGGACATGCAAATCTAGATCCAGTGTTTTTGATAAAGTGTTTTTCAAAATGATTTTTAAAATTATATTAATTAAATAAATAAGTATTCTAAAAAAGAATTTATTAAGAAATGTTTTTAATGTCAAATTGATACATTAATGTTCTAGAGATAATTTACCAATGACCAAAAGGGTTTGACAGTGACTAGCTTATTGTCCTGAGGTCATTGAGGGATATTGTATAGTGGAATGCTGTTTTTTGTGAAAAGGTTTGTGAAGAATGACTTCAATGTAATATTCTTATCATTGAGAGTTCAATTGTAACATGTCACATGGATTGTTGCAATTAATGGAATGCTCAGTTGTAATTATCAGATAGTTGAATTCTTGATTGCAGTTTTGACTCAATTCAGGATGGTGGGCCCCATAAGTTTAAGGATAAAAGTCCCACAAGGATCCAACACACCCTAGGGTTTATCTAACCTCTCCTAATCCCTTTATATAGGGTTACCCACATTCATATATGATCTTGTAATAATTTTGAAAGTGGAAAAGATGCAAAGAACTCTGGAGCAGGTGTGGAGACTTTGGAGACCGGGTCAGATTGGATTCTTATGTCTAGTTAATTGATTGAGGTAATTCTAAACTCCCTTTGTGATTAGTTCTCAAAGATTCATATAATGATCATAGGAAAACACATTTAGATATGTGATTGATCAATAAACTTTACTAATTTTAATGTTCAAGAATGGTAATCTTTAAACAGTGGGAGATTGAGAGATAACTCTTGTATTCTTCTAAGAATAGTGAAGCCTTCTCTGTGGTTCAGTGGTTTTTCTCCAACTTAGAGTTTTCCACATAAATATTTTGTTTTGTGGTGTGCTTGTGGTTTGATTTCTTTTGTTCTTTGATTTTTATTGTGGTTTGATTGGTAGGTTTTTTGGCCTATAACACTAACAATTTCCGACTGTTAAGACAAAACAGATTTGTAGGGTAGGGTAGGGTATATATCAACAGCCATCAGGACCGTGCATGCTTCATTCAAACTGTTGAAAAGTATTAGGCACTGCTCGAAGAGGAAGGTTCCAACAAGTGGTCACTTTTTAAAACTTAAAAAAAGAGAGACCATGCCTAAGAAGAAGCAAAGTCGTAAGTCAGGCATTATACATTTCTGCACCAATCGATTTTTTTCTCTTACCAATTCTTCTTCAACTCCATTTCCATTTTAGAAAAATGCAACAAATATTCCTTACAAAGATCCCCCAGCCTTAATCGCAACCCGTTTGTCTAGCCTCTTTTTTCCCACGTGATCTATTCATGAATATAATAGATGGGCCAAATGACCAAAAATTAGTAACCGTTCCATCGTCTCCCCAAATTTTTTTTTTATGATGATCATGGAATTTATTTAAAAGGAGGAATCGAGGGGTGAGCATCGAGATCTTATCATCCCTACATAATGTTCTGTCTAGGATGGTGTCTAGGACACAAGGGGACATCATAAGGAACAAATGGGCAAGACTTTGATGATTCAAAGTCCCACCCATTTTATTCCATATGACGTCCCCTGGGGTCCTAGACACCAAATCCTATTGCATCGCTTTAGCGAGTGTGTTACTCCAGCAGAGAGGATCCTCTCTTGTCTGTTAACACCTTGTTAGCGTCTTGGCATATAGAATGGCTGGCATGTGTCGAAAAAATCAATCCAAGTAAAACCCACAATTTGCCTCTTCTTTGGTTGACCATGGGTTAAAAAACCCAGCCCAACCTAGGGTAAAACCCTCCTTTTACCTCTCTCCCACCTGTTGAGATACAGATAATACGACTCCACCTGTGTTTCCCTACTCACCCACCATCATCGGCGACAATGTCTTAAAGCAACAAAACTGGTGGTCCAACGACTATGAAGGTCCATAGTCCCCCAAGCCGGCATTCTAATTTTTTGGGGGTTTCATTAGTATCAATGACCCCACTTGTTCCTCTACACACCCACCACCACCAGTGACGCTGCCCTAATCTTCCACCAAAGGTGAAGCAAGAGAACTGGCAGCCCTGAGAGGCATAAGCTTAGTATTCCCCTCACACCGATGATCTTATTTTTTATGGGTTTTATTTGTTCCCACCAAAAAATGGCAAGAACATGTGGCAAGTACTAATAAGATGAGCAGTCCAATCAGTAAAGCAGTTTTAAAGTGGTTGAGTCAGCAAAAGGAGAGGGTGCACAATTTGGAAGTGGATAAAACCGAACTGTTATCATTTGAAATTTGGAGAGAGAAAGCAGAATACAAACCCACTAACTCGAGAAGGAACTACCTTCAACCACTCAAAAGATAACTATAAAAGGGGAAGGAGGGCACGGTGAGAGGGGCCCTCGCCAACACATTTAATCCAACTACGTCACTATGATGATCTTACAACCTTCACTCTAGATTATTTTCTCTTTTTAGAGTAGATTATTAGCAAATTCATTCGAGCTCTTTTATTTCAAGTTTGTCAATTTATTGTGATTTCTCTATGGTTCTTCATGACAATATGATTATTACTCTCAGTAAGTTTAGTTTCATGAATATTCAATTCAGTTTACTATTCATCCATTACATTATGTGATTATTATTGTTGTTCTCGGTTGGTATTTAGTGTTTAAAGTCCTTGATTGCCAAGGCAGAAAGAACCCATTTGAAGGAAGAACCCTCACCCTCATAATTGCATGATTCATCTTATTAGTGGCTAATTAGACAATTGAAGAAAAGATCTTATGATTCTCCTACGGTGTGAATTGTTGCTTGGTATCTAAGGTGAAGAGGAATCTTGTACCCATGTGGCACTAGCACACCTACGTACAAATTTTCCTGCCAACACTATCAGGGTTTTTTTCCCTCATACAAAAGAGGAAGACAAGAAATTCACACCAACGATGGTGGGTGGGTAGGGGAACACAGGTGGGGTTCTGGAGGGATTTTTATGGTTTTGATCAAGTGGGGAGAGGTAAAACGTGGGTTTTAACTTGAGCTGGGTTTATTAACCCATGGTCAACCAAAAGAGAGACAAATCGTGGGTTTTGTTGGGATTGATTTTTTCAAGATGTGTCGCTCAATGTATGTGCTAAGACACTAACAGGGCGTTAACAAATAGGAGAGGATCCGCTACCACCGGACAATGGAAGGAATGCAATTGCACCTACCTCAATACCTGCTATATGGGCCAACATCATGATCAATCAATCTAGAAGGGGGCGATGTCATCTCTCTCTCAAGAGTCTTTTGGGGCTAAAGGTAACTATAAAAGGAAATGGGATTTTCTTTAAAGTTTAAAGATCCATCATTTCTAACCACATAAAAGGGAGGACCCATGACTCCAACCTTGCAAAATACAAACCATGCTTAGCCAGAGCATGGGCCGCACTATTAGATTCTCCTTCCAAAGGAAAAGGAGAGATCATAAAAAAAGTTAGTGAAGTGTTAACAATCATTAGTAACGCAGCGAACACAAAAGCTAACTCATCCTTTAAAAAAGGTAATGACCTATAATGAGTCACCTTCAAGGACAACTTTCTTAAACCCCAATGTATGGGACGGAAACAAGACCAAAGCATGCTACCAAACATTCAATTGTCAATAGAGAATCTAAATGGATAAACTCATTCTTGGCAAAAAAAAAAAAGGTTGGGCATCATTCCTAATAATTATACCCAATCCAGCTTTCGCTTGATATAAGAGAGAAACCCCATGAAAATTCACTTTAGCAATCCTAGCTATTGACACAGAAATTCGCGACCATGAGAAAAAATATCAAAATACTCCTCATTTGTGACTGGGCATCGCAGACCTACTTTCGCTGGATGCAAAACCGGGCACGGTGAATACCGTCGGCCTCACTTTTTTGGAGTTGTCACCAACTTTAAGGTTTACAGATAGAGTTTGACATCTTTGGGTTTGTGCCTTACAGCCCGGGTTAGGCTCTTAGGCTTAAGATGACTCTTAGACTGGACTGGATCTTTTCAACAATTTGAGGTAAGCTATTTGGTTGTAATTGGGAAAGGTGTTAGGCACTCCAATTACTTACCATTTTAGGGTAGCTCTTCTGACCTAACAATACCTTAATGATATTAAACAAAACTTTCTATTTCAAAAGTTAGATTTTGTTCATTTTTTGTTAGTATGCCTAAACTTGCACTTAGTACACTTGATCTTTAGGTACGCCTAATCTTTCACAGAAGTGAAAGTCAAGACGTATTGGTCCAAATGGACCCCACTCTACTATTCTGTGAACACTCAGTTCTCAAGTTATTTTCTAAACTATTTAAGAAGTTCTATAAGTCTTTTACAAACTTCTAGACATTTAGGAATAGAAGGGTAGAAATGTCCAAGAGGGTATGCCTAATCTCAGGCTTTATGCCTGAACACTATATACGTCTGATCTTTTATAGAAGTGAAAGTTCAGGCATACTGGTCCTAATAGACCCTTTTTTTGTTATTTCAGTAAGTTTAAGGATTTGGGGTTGTTCTTAAGGGCCTTTTAAGGGTGCACCCACCCTTACCAGTGGTTGGACACAAAAGAATATCAGAATGGGTCATTCAGGTCAGTATGCTTGATGTCAGGCTCTACGCCTAAACTTCTGGTATGTCTGATCTTTCATAGTAGTGAAAGTTCAGGCATACTAGTTACAAGTCAGAAACCAACATCTTGTTTTCTTGGTTTTTGGGCCACTAAATGGGGTCCCCTAGACCTGGGATTTTTCAGGGGGTTAGGTAACTATCCCAAAGAGTCCTCTGAGAAATCCTAATCCCATTGAACAAGGAAAAATCCTATTTGGATTTTTTGAAAGGGGTGGGTTATGTGCAAAATAACACTGTACCATAAAAAACCAGTGGGTTGTGGGATCCATTTCGGGGGCTACACTCATGGTGTTGAGCCCAAATTTTATAAAGAATATTTATAACATGTCATGAACCTACTGTACAAAATTTAGAGCAAAACACCAAGCCTATAAAAAGTTATTTAACAAACAAGAATGATGACAAGAGTAATGTAAAATAAAAAACAACAGAAAAATTAATTTGAACTAAATTATAGTAAAATTATGAAACTGTAAAGAAATGAATTACAAAAATTAATTTAGTTGTCTAAATTAGTTAGCTAATGAATAAAGAAATAATTTTATGAAGATCATTACTAGGTTAAGAGAAAAAATTCGAGAATCACCCACTGCTCAATCTGTGTTGTGTAAAACACACTTGCATAATAAGTGGGGTCCACTTCATGGGCCAAATGGCCTTCCCTTGTACTCAAATTTGGTGGAAATGTGAGTCACTATAATAATGACTCATAGTCAAAAGCTTACAACTTAAATCCTCTAGTTGGAGGAGTTATGATTTCACACCAAAAAATAGTCTAAAAAGGGAGTAAATGGGTGAAACAAGCTTGTCTCCCCTATGTCCCGCTAAGGGGTTACTTGACTGAGTTCAGGGATGTGTCCCTTATAGCATGGAGAGTCTAAAAATAAATGAAAAGGGGAGGGTACCAACCTGGTCCAAGCCTTTCTTCCTTCTCATTTTCTTTCCTTTATTTCTCTTTCTTTCTCTCCTTTCTTTTCTCTCTTGGTAGGTGGGAACCAAAGGATGGGGGCCATGGGGGAGGATGTCATGAATGACATGGGGAGTGGGTCCCATCACCACATGTGGTGGTAAAGGGGTTAATGTGGAGATGTTTTAGCTACATGTTTAGAGACATGTGGTTAAGGAGGGGTGTGTGGCTGAGGTGAGGAGGTGAGGGAAATGGGTGGTGTAGGGAGAGGGTGAGAAATGGGTGGTGGAGAGGGGG
>JAOXJP010226050.1:0-11560 GCA_025762735.1 Platanus orientalis | reverse complement strand
AATTGACCAAAATACCCCTGAGTAGAAAATCTAGCTCATATTAGCTTATGGAAAGAGTTAAAAAATATAACTAGTTTGTCTCCCTGAGTGATCTTCATAACTACATTAAAATCATGAATTAACATAACATCTTTGTAGTGATTATCGGGGAACTGAAGACTATATAAAAGCCCGAGCATGGTAAATGCAAAACTTTGGTGCCCAACTCATAAGACTCGAGAGTTCTTGGTGATGGGTCGTATTGTCATATAATCTCAATGCCACCTACTAGGCAAAGAGTGAACAAAATGGAGCTGATTCAAGATTTTTAAACATTTGTGTATCCCAATGGTGGAAATGAGATTTTTGAATTCCAATTTCATTCATACATTTATGCATCCAAATGTTAGAATTCTAAATCTACAGAATTCAATTATGCGGATTTCAATTCTATAGAATTGGAATTCTAGGGCCAATTCCAATTCCATGAATCCAAACACACCATGATAGTTATATGTCCAGGGAAAAGATGTTATGTACAGGATTTGGTGTCTAGGATGGTGTCCAGGACACCTGGGGTCGTCATATGGAATAAAACTCATATTCCATATTCAAATAATGCATCACCCACACATTTTATTCCACGTGACATCCCCTGACGTCCTGGACACCATCCTAGACAGAACATCATTTCCCATATGTCCATGTATTCATGATAAATAAGGTGGCACTAGCTCAAGATCGGGAATCATGTGTTAAGCACACCAAGGAAATTCTCAATTAAATGTTAAAAATACTTTTTTTCCATATAAGTTGTTGGTCATGCTCCTATAATAGTATGTGATATCATTCCTAATAAGTCATATAATACTTGGCATATTGATATAGCCCTAGTCAACAACATAAGTGGCCTGAATATGACTTGGCTTCGCCAAAAGGCCTCATCACTAGAAGTCCGTCTCATATACATCCCTCTCGTAGTAGGTTATAGCTTTTATAAAAGCCTATGAATCATTTACATTTATTGGTATACAGCAATGTGAACCACATTTTGAAAAAACATGTACATATCACATTATGAGCTACCGTCATCATCCTACATCAATATAGAATTTATTTTTTGAAATGATAGAGGCACTCATGCATATTCCATCTATTGCCCCAATATTATTCTTCAGACAAGGGTAATAAAGTTAACAATTAATTAAAATCTCCTCTTAAGTAAAAAAAAAATGAATGCTACATACTCTTTACCTTGAACTATGGATAGTATTTAAGATTATGATGAATTTTTAGTAGTATCTCCGAAAAATGATAACTTAGAAGCTTTTTCCCAATATTATCTATGGCACAACAGTCTTAGAAATGAATACTAATAATTTGACCCCATATGTCGGAATTGGTTTGATATTATTCACAAACATTCAATAAGATAATGGTCACAAATAAGATAGTTGCTTGTTCGTCCATAGCTATGAGTCTCATATCATGTCTGATAGGTATTTTTGATAAAAATTAATAAATAAAACAGAATACTAAAAAAAATAGAGAATGGTGAGGGAGAGAAAAAGGAAGAAGAACAAGGGGAAAACGAAGGAGAGAAGAAAATTAGAGGCTTGTTGAGTTTTTGTGAAGCTTTTTGCACAGAAATGGTACATGGTCATCTATTTTTAAAGTTTATAGAAAGGGTTTTTAATTTGTAGAAAATACTTTTACTTTATGAGGTTTAATTCATTTTTATTCTAATTAATAACAAAGATGATGTATTTTGTTATATTTTTAACATACTTTCATATTTATATATTTGTAAGTATCTTTGCATTTTATAGTGTTTATTTGATGTGAAAATTTGAATGAATGTATAGAACTTGTTAGAGCTTGCTTAAATTTATGAAATAAAATTAGAATTTTATTTTTGGAATGGTTTTAAACTATATTGCATGATTTTTTTTCTTTTTATGTGAATGAATAACGAGGTTTTTAGGAGGTAGAAGAAGGCATACCAAGTTTATGTATATAAATATAAAGTTTGGGGATTTCTAGTTTGAATGAAAAATTTACAATAGTTACAACTCCAAAGGCAACAATGCATTTTCGAGAGAAACTAAATGGTTAACCCACAAGAAGAGGTTAAGGGGTCAACTTGAGGAACAACCCAAGGTAGGAGAGTGGGTATCCACACCCAAAACTGAATAACGTCGTAGCCTGAGGGGTTGAGTCCTTATATATATAGACTTTGTTGAATTGTTTTATAGTAATTGAAGCGCTTATCATTTATCATTATCCATGACATTGCATAACATATATTTATTTATTTATGCAATCCTACTTTAGTAATGCACAATTTATTTTTTGTATTCTCTTAAAAGGCTTATGTTGCTTGGTGTGATTGTAAAGATATTTACATATTATTAGTAGAAAGATATTTTCAAATTTGCATTGTATTAGTTGGCAATAGTTGAAACATTTGTAATGCATAATAATACATAATATTGCATGACATAGATGTATGTATGCATTTTGATAGTGTATATTCATAAAAGGGCACTCCTTTAAAGAACTTTAAAAAGGGGGGTGCTTCCCTATAAAGTGTTTAAAAATAAATGATAAAATAAGGTGTTTTCCTAAAAGAGCATAAAAGGAAAAAAAATGGTATGGGTTAAAACCTGATGAGAAGTCACATTTTGTTCAATGTCTAATGTTAGGTCTGATGATTCAACCACTTGTGCAAGAGGCCAAGGGTTAGGACTATCTCCCTTTTACTTCAGCTTATGTATTTAAAATGGTCTCTTGCCATTATTAATGCACCTTGTGAGTACAATTGAATTGCATGCATCAAGCATAACACATGAATTTTATATTGACATAATTCGTATTATTTAGCTGATATGATTTTTTGTTACATGTGGTTTACTTGTTATTGTGGTATTAGATCAGGCTACCCAATTAGAATTGTGAGTTAGAGCCTGACAAGAAGTCACGTTGTGGTTAATGCCTAAAGTTAGATCTAGTGATTCAATCACTTGGTAAAAACGACTAAGGTTTATGAATGTTTCCTATTTACCCTAAATTAGCACCTATACTAGCGAAGCCAACACAAATAATGACCCATTACTTTGTATGATGCATTCATTGCATATCATTTATGAACATCACTATTATGAAATGTATTTTCATCAGATTAGTCGAATTTTATTTTTTCAATTTGTTGTTATTATAAATTTGTAGAATATTAGATTTATTTACTGGGTTTTCCCAAACCTCACTCCATTATTTCCTCCCCGTAGATTGTAAACCTTTCTCTTGCCCCATGAAACAAGATCCTGCGACCTAAGATTCGTATCTACAGTAGATTGTAGAAACTAAAGAAACAAAATCTACGCCAAACTAATCGATCTTTTGATAGAAAGCTTATTGGACCCAACCCTCAAACAACTCAGTATTCAAACAAAGATCAAATGTGCCTCCCTTTCTCTCACAAATGATTATGCAGACAAAGATCACATGCCCAAAGTATCCCTTGAGCTAGCATCCTTGGTCGGGTTGGTTCGGTTTGCATAAGATTGACCCATAAGACATTAGCTAAGTACCCAACACGAATCGGAACTAATTACCACGTTCTAACACGTGGCATGTATAAGATTAAAAGTGTAAAGGAAGTGTTTATTTCAAAAAAATAGGTATCCCATCCCACAAGTGGCACCAAATTTAAAAACGCATCACATGTCAACGTGCAAGTCACACATGGTCACAGGGCATCTAGGACCTTGGTAAGTCCAAATCCTCTAACTAAGTTTCAATACGTGAGTGTACAACTATCCTCAAAACGCAATAAATACATAAAAATTTAAAACTCCAACAAAATGAGACGGGACGCATACCCCCTCCCCAAAAAAAATGAATTTTTACTTTTTTGAGATGTCACATCACCTCCAAAAAGTGAATTGATTCCCCCCCTTGTGTGGCTCACAAGGGGGGTGGCGTAGAGGATATCAGCCCATTTTAAGCTCTAGCAAGGATCGTCTCCATTAAAAAGGGGCCTGAAATCCTCTACGTCACCCCCCTTGTGAGACACTCAAGGGCCACACAAGGGGTGAATCAACTCACTTTTTGGGAAGTCACATCACCTCCAAAAAGTGAATTGATCCCCCCCCCTTGTGTGGCCCTTGAGTGTCTCACAAGGGGGATGGCGTGGAGGATATCAGCCCTTAAAAAGATGTCCAGGTCAATCAAGCATCAATTTTATGCTAATATGTGACAAAAAAAGTGAAAAAAAAAATTACCATGGGGTTAAGGATACATTGTTGGATCTAAAGATGAATTTGTAATGGAAATATGGTGTAATTTGGTTGCTGAGAAGGATGTTTATTGCATATATATCTAAGGATACAATCAGGAGGATTATAAATGGAAGGGGTCGGAAGCAGTTGCGGAGCCACATAGCAGCAAAGGGGGGGGGGGTTGAAATCAGTTGCCCCACCTTACCAGAAAATGAGTTCATGTCAACTCCAATATGACTGAACTAGTACCACTCCATTTTTTGGGATGATATCCTCTACGATGCTAAATATTTGCGCCAGGCTGGAACCACCATTCATGGGCACCGGGTGGCATCAAGTACTAACAAAAGTGTAGGGCCCCCACCTTCATTGTCAGTACTTGATGCCACACGGCACCCCATGAATGGTAGCTCCAACGGGTTGATATCCTCTGTGACGCCCCGTGAGGCAAGACACAAGGGGGTGATAGTCACCCCCAAAAGTGAATGGGTCCCACCCCCTTGTGTCCACGGGGTGTCGCACAAGGGGGCGTCGCAGAGGATATCATGCCATATCAACCCCCATTTTCTGTTTAGGATGTGACACAATGTCTGACAAAAGGTGCGTTAATAAGGGTTCGTATCACCTATGACAGAGTAAATGAGCCAAATATTTATGGCGTGAGAGAGGAGGGGTGGGCCTTATGCATTTTTGGGGGGGCTGGATGGTGGGACCCACCAAAAAGTGCATTGGTCCCACCCACCCTCCCTCTCTAACGCCATAAAAATTCAGCTCATTTATTCCGGTTGCAGGTGATACGGAGGGAGCAAATTTCTTGTCCAGATGGTGTCCAAGTGACTTCATTTGGAATAAAATGGGTGAGAATTTAAAATTTCATCCAACCACTGCTCATTTTATTCCATGTGAAGTCACCTGGTGTCCTGGGCAGAACATCTATTTTGATTAATAAATACACAAGTACTTATTAATTGTATATTTACCATGATACCCTCCTTTGACCCATGTGAATTGGCTCAAACACCCTTTGTAAGGCCATGTGGCACGCACTGATTGCTAATGGAGTGGTACCTATCCATTGAGATAAGAGATGATTTAAAATCCCGGATAATCCTTGTCTTCGGATTAAGTGCTCCCCTTAATGGGTGCCAACAGTGTGCCCGCAACTAGCAGGTGACATGTCACATTGAAAAAGCGATTTACACTTTTTTAGGGGGTGCTTTTCACTTTTTTTATTTGATGTGATGTGTCACCCTCTCTAGTTGTGGGCATACCGTTGGCACCCGTTAAGGGAGCACACATAATCCTTTGGTTTGCCCTCCTACGTGAAAATCCTGGCTCCACCCTGGTCAGAACTACTATTAAGTTAAGAAGTCAAGGCATGGTTAGAGTTACCCCCCTCTGTGTCTCCAAGTATATCAAAAAAGAAATAGTAGAAGGCTTGTTCATACATGATGTGCAACTAGCCCTGTTTTGTCAAGCACGGCCAAGCCCCTCTCCAGAAGAACCAAAACCCTCTTCCATGCTCTCTCTCTCTCTCTCTCTCTCTTGAATTTCTTTCTTTTACGATTTCTTTAAGTTTTTTTTTGGGTTTTTGGGTAACCTAGGCTGAAGGTGAAGTTTAGAAATAGAACAATTCCTTCTGTCGTGTATCTCAATTAGTCCCACATTAGTGGTCTTAATCCCACATTGGTGGTCCGTGTGAGGGTTCTCAGTTGCACCAAAAGCTGTGTTCACTTCTGGTGTCTACTGTAGAGTTTCCGTGTGTGTACGTTTATAAAAACTAAAAAACAAAAAAAAACCTTTAATGTGTTTAGCCCCACATCAGTGGGGGTTTGTGGGTAACGAGTATATGAGGGTACTTAGTTCCTATATATATATAAACTTGAATTTGAGATAAATTATCTCATTTTAGTACAAGCTCTCTTCATGGACAAACGCTTCTGCTGGGCATTTTACTACTTTGTTCTTTTGTTCATATTTTTAAGTATAATCAAAATATGCCAGTGAACATGCTGCTAAAGTAAATGAAAATTGTAATTTATTAGGCGTGCATTATTTTACCCCAAAAAAGGGGGTGCATAAAAGTTTTTAATGACCCATCGATAATGGATTTCGTGGTTTCACTATTTAATTCTATCCCTCGGACCCTTGTGAGCTACTCAATGGCCACAAAAGGGGGAGAATCAATTTACTTTTTAGAGGTGATGTGACATCTCAAAAACTGAGTTGATCCCCTCCCTTGTGTGGCCATTGAGTGGCTCCCATGTGGGGTGGCGTAGAGGATTTCAGGCCCTCAAAATGCATCCAAGTGCACCTGCCTTCATAAAACCAAATCGTTATTGCATACACTAGATTTTAGTAGATATATATCACCACTAAATTTGAAAAGGAAACGCTTTTAAAGGGACCTCACAAAAAGAATCCAGATCAAAAATGAATTTTTGATTTTGGCACTGATGTGTCAGCCCTGATGTCATTCCAGCTTTAAGCCTCGCTCTAAGTTGTCGTCCCAAATCTGGAGCGTTTTTATAACCTGTTTGGCAGTCTCATGTAATGTAATCATTTCATTTTAGATTCTCAAGGCATCTGTAGCCATTAAGTGAGGGTTTGGATGACTTGGTACAACTTAAAAGTGCCTAAAGTTGGAATGACATAGAGCCGACATGTCAGTGCCAAAAAAGTAATATACAATTTTGGGAGAATTTTTTCACTTTTTGGCACTGATGTGTCAACCCTGACGTCATTCCAACTTTAGTCACTCTCTAAGTTGTCCTACCAAATCTAGAGCGTTAGGTGATCTTCCATAATGAGTTCATTCAAATTTATACTGATTTGTTAAGTAAAATTAAAAATGAAATCAACTTGGGTTTTTCTGTAAAATGAGATGATTTAAATAAATCACCGCAAATCTGAGTGATTTCATTTTGAATCATCCTTTTGTGTTTATAAATGCCTTGGAAATTTCAAATGAAATGATTTCATTGCTCACAGCCTTAAGGTATGTTTGGTTAGAAATAAAACAGAGGGAAAATGAAATTAATAAAGACAATTGTATGATTTTCCTTCAAAATAGGTGAAAAGTGGCATTTGGTTAGAAATAGAATTAATGCCTTGATAAAAAAGTTCTCTATATCAGGTTTTAATTAAAAGTTTTAAACATATTTCTAAAATCCAATTAAATAAGTCAGATTTTGAATTGAAAAACGATTGGGACAAACCCCTAAGCAAGGAAGAAGAAAAATAGCCGTTGGGTTAGCCGTTCTCTCATTGTGACCGCTGTCAACCACCATGTTCCGATTAGTCTTCCCCACCCCTCTCTCTTCTCCTCTCTTCTCTCTCCTCCCTAGATAATGGTTTTCCTAATTATCCCCCTTCTCATCTCCTCTGCAACACACGGGTATTCCATTGATGGGACTTTTACTAGTTTCCACTCCTCATCAATTATCACTTTGTAGTCTTTTTATCACCATTGGATCTAGATTTCAATCATTTCATTCCACCGACACTTATTTGTAGGTTTGATTCTTTCGATCTCACCATTTCTCTGCTATATTGTAATTTGTTCCATTCATTATATAGAATTAGGTGCAACTAACGAAGATTTCTTGGTTTTCTAATTGAAGTAGACTTTTTATGGTTCTCTATTATACTTTATATGTCTTCTTTTTGGGCAGAGAATATGTTGGAATAGGTGAGAGAAAACATTTGCCTTTTGAGCTAAGGATTATGTATCATGTTAACAGTTTCTCCCACATAGACGAGGAAACAAGAGAAACCAGAGACAAATGAGAACAAATGAAAAATAGGCTAGCAAGGTTGCAATTTTCAAAGTTGGTGTGCCGGCATCTTGATTCGTTTAAGTCTTGGGAAGGCTTTGATAAGAAACATAGAAGGAGAAAAAATATTTTCTTGAGTAGTTCGTATTTTCCATTGATGTGTATTTTTACAGAAAATTACACTATATTTGAAAAGGTAAAATGATGCTACATATGGAATGTTTTGTTTTTGGTCACCATGAGTTGTACATGGCTTGCTTGATATGGGGTTTGATTTGTGAGCTGTACATAGCTTGCTTGATATGGGGCTTGATTTTGTGCAATTCATCCATAACTGTCAATACTTCCCCTCAAGTTGGAGTATGAAGATCTGTAATACCCAACTTGGATCTAAAGAAGACAAATAATTCGCAACCCAAAGGTTTTGTGAAGAGATCAGCCTATTGTTGGGAAGTGGGTGAATAAGCGGGAGTAAGAAGACCAGCATGAATATGGTCATGCATCAAGTGGCAATCAATCTCTATGTGTTTGGTGTGTTCATGAAAAATTGGGTTACGTGCAATGTGAATGGCAGCTTGATTGTCGTAGTGAAGTAGTGCAAGTTGAGGATGAGAGATTTTGAGATCACGAAGAATAGAGCATAGCCATGTAATCTCACAAGAGGTGTTGGCCATGGCACCATATTCAGCTTTAGCAGAAGAGCGAGAGACAGTGGATTGCTTCTTAGTACGCCAAGAGATGGGGCTATCGCCAAGTTTGACAACAAAGTCAACGGTGGATCGGCGAGTAATAGGGCAATTGGCCCAGTCAGAGTCACAATAGGCAGATAATTGAAAACTACAGGCTGAAGAGAAAAACAAGCCATAACCGGGAGTGGTCTTCAAATACCGAAGTAACCAGAGGGCGGCTTGCTAATGGGTTTCACGAGGAGCATGCATAAACTGGCTCAAAAGATTGACTGTGGAAGCAATATTTGGATGTGAAATGGTCAAGTATATGAGGCGACCAACCAAGCGGCGGTAAGAGGCTGGATCAACAAAAGGGGCACCATCAGTGTCATTGAGCTTAAGATGTTGCTCCATAGGAAAGTAAGCAGGGCGAGAACCAAGTTGACCAGCATCAGAGAGAACATTCAGAATGTATTGGCATTGGTTTAAAAAAAATGCCAGTAGGTGACCGTGCTATTTCAATGCCAAGAAAATATTTCAGATTCCCGAGGTCTTTTATCTTGAATGCAGAAGCCAAGTGGCTCTTGAGAGAAGTGATGGTCGGTAGGTGATTGCCAGTAACAAGAATGTCATCAACATAGATCAGGATGGCAGTGAACACGATTTTCGTAGTCTTGGTAAAGAGACTATGATCAGCATTAGACTGACAAAAACCTACCAAGGTAAGAACATGAGATAGTTTGGAATACCACTGGCGAGAGGCTTGCTTAAGACCATATAAGGATTTGTGCAAGCGACGGAAATGCTTCTCCCCCTTAGGGCAATAACCAGGAGGTGGATGCATGTATGCTTCATCAAGATCACCATGAAGGAAGGTGTAAAAACCAACTTTTAGCTGCAGCTATAGCAAGAAGACAACGAAGTGTAACGAGTTTAGCAACTGGAGCAAAAGTATCATGATAATCCAAACCTTCTACCTGAGTGTAACCCTTGGTAACCAACCGAGCTTTGTGACGTTTGATGGATCCATCAGCCCTGAGTTTAGTTTTGTAAACCCATTTACAACCAATGGGTTTTTTGTTGGGAGGGAGGGGTTTGAGAGTTCAAGTATGGTTGGCTTCCAGGGCTTTGATTTCATCAGCCATAGCAGCCTGCCAGTGAGGGACAAGAACAACTTGAGAATAAAGGTGAGGGTCATGAACATTTTTGGAAATAGAGGTGAGAAATTAGAACTAAAAAAATGATAAGAGAGAAAATTAGGTAAAGAATGAACAGTACCTAAGAAAGTTTGTGGATCGGGAGTGGAACGTGAAGACTCCAGGAGATCTAAGCAGATATAGTCTTGAAGGTAGGAAGGACGAGTAATCTGGCGGTGTGGCTGAGAGGAGGTAGTGGGAGGATTGGGTTCAACAGGTTCAAGAGAAGAGCTATCGGTGGGATTATCTGTGGGGTTAGGAAGATGCTCTTGGGGAGGAAGTGCAGGGAAGATATGGGTGGGGTCGATAGAGAGAGTAGGGACAGTAGGTGGGGTGTTTATGAGGTTATAAGCTATAGGGTCTGCATAGGGAAAGACAGTCTCAACAAACCGAACATCACGTGAAGAAAAAAAATTCTTGGTTTCTATGCTATATACACGATAGGTGGAATGGCTAAGAGAATAACCAAGGAAAATGCATTGGGATGCACGTGGTGAAAATTTATCATGATGAATGTTCAAGGTATGTGCATAGCATAGACAACCAAAAACACGAAGATGTTCATAAGTGGGGGTTTTATGAAAAAGAAGTTCATATGGGGTTTTATGATATAGAGAGACCGACGGGGTACAATTAATCAAATATGTAGCAGTTAGGATACATTCACCCCAAAAAGAGATAGGTAAACAAGATTGAAAACATAAACAACAAGCAAAATTTAAGAGGTGACGATGTTTTCGCTCAACAACACCATTTTGTTGAGGAGTTTTAACACAAGTACGCTCATGAATTACACCATGACCAAAAAAGAATTTTTGTAGGCGATGAGCTAAAAATTCCTGACCATTATTGGTGCGAATTCGTTTTATGTCAAAATTGAATTAGGTTTTTATCAAGGAAAAAAAATTTGTGAGACAAGAAAATGTGTCTGATTTAAATTTCATGAGGAAAATCTAAGTGACATGAGAATAATTGTCTACAATAGTAAGAAGATAATGTGCACTAGAATGAGAAGGTGTGGCATAGCCGCCCCATATATCACAGTAAATACGATCAAAGGAACACTTTTATTTTCAACCAATGAAAAAGGTAAACGAGTATTTTTAGCACAAATACAAATATCACAATGAGTATCTTTATTCAAATGAGAAAGATCTTTCGGGGTACAAGGACGTGAAGGATGACCTAAATGAAAATGCCATAACGGGTGTGCGGTAGAGTCGGTGTGAAGAGCAATGGGACCCGGGGGCTCGAAGGTGATAGAGACCTCCACGTTCCTCACCCATTCCAAGCAGCTTCCTCATGTGTTGGTCTTGAAAAATGAAAAGAGATGGAGTGAAAAAAGCAAGGCATGATGCGGCTTTAGTAAGCTGGCTAACAGAAATAAGACTGTATTGAAAACCAGGGACAAATAACACATTATTGAGCTAAAATGAGGGAGATAAAACAAGATTGCCCATGTGAGTGACTTGGGCCGTGGCTCCTGTGGGTAAAGTGAGGGATTACGAGTGGGTTGTGACATGGGTAGCATGTGGCAAAAAATTCGTAGAGGCCACATGCACTGAGGTACCCGTGTCAATGACCCAAGGCAGGGAGGGCATAGACCCAGTGAGTGATAAAAGGCTAGAGGTACCAGAAAAGTCATCCACACGGCTAGGCTG
>JAOXJP010226049.1:0-11560 GCA_025762735.1 Platanus orientalis | reverse complement strand
ATCCAACATAAATTACAAGTTATTAAATGGATCCTTGAAGCCTTAGGTCCATTTTATTTTTTCTATTTTAACATTATGTCTACTCCATACTATGGTGTGGAAACATTGATCTCTTTTCTTTTTTTTTTATTTTTTATTTCTCGTCTATTGTAATTTTTATTTTTATTGCACAAGTCAATCCCCGTGGATTCGACCTTGTTCAGTACTACAACACTTATATACTTGCAAGTAAAGCTCTCTTGGATTTTTGGCTCATTAAGTTGGATCATTAGTCTAGGTGTAACAAGTTTTTGGTAACATAAATAATTTTTGAAAAATAGGTTTTTAACATAAGCTTAACACCTAAAGTCCACCCCAATGCTTGAATTTTCCCTTCTCAATGCTTGAAATAAATTCATGCTTTAGGAGAGAAATCAAGGCCCATAAAGGTGCTTAAGCACAGGGTTGGACTTCAGAGGGTTATGTTGGCTTATGAGCAGGCTTAAGGAAAATTAGGGCTCCCTAGTGTGAGTCCTAGATCTCAACGCTTGAATTTATCCTTGATGCTTGAATTTAGTTACTGGGAGCAAATCCAGCAGCTAGATTTCTCAGATTTTGGGCCCCTTAGAGGTTTTGAAAATTTAAAAAAAAATTACTAGAGAGAGATATATACCAGGGGAATAACATATACAAAATTATCTCATGATCATGTCTAAAAAATTCTATAAAAAAATCTACAATTAATTTAATAAGTTAGGTCACAAAAGAATAGATTTTTAGGATCTATTTGTGGGGCCATCTCGGGGTGTTAACATGCATCTAAAATCCCTAAATTTTTACCATGGCTTAGCCTCCATCTTGGGAACTTTGAGTCAAAATTTGGGCTCATCTCGAGTAGTACAAAAATCAAGTGAAAATCAGGAGTGGACAAAGTCCAAAATTGAGTCCAATGAAGACAGTTCAGTCTCCATTATGTAACCCGAATTGAAGCAGAGTAATGACATAAAATTGAGCAACATAACAACATGTGAATGACATTAAACAATATAAATGAACTATCCTAGGCATGCTTATGGCTTACCTGCACTTGGGGAGGGTTAGGGTTAGACTTGAGCTTGATGTTCTTCCCTTTCTTTTTTTCTCTTCTTTTTCTTTTTTTGTTCAAGGGACCAGCCTTAATGTGCACGAATTTGGGACTATTTATAGCCCTAAATTAGTTAGCCAAGGGTTGAGATTGGTCTAGGGGATCAAGGGGATCAATGGCTAGGGTTAATTAGGTTTAGTTTGAAAATCCATTTTTTATCCTAGAGGGGGGGTGAATAGGATATATGAAATTTTTCTTAATTTCCCCTATTACAAATTCCAATCTAAGATATTTATTATAATACTTTGAATTTTAGTGCACTTATAAGTATGCTTTAATTATAAATTCAAGTGCAATGCAATGACAATTTGTATATTAATCTTTCAATTACTTTATGTACTTCACTAAATTACAAATGAAAGATCATATATAAAATGTTAAATATGCTATGCAAATATGGAAAGAAGAGACAATTCACACACACCACAATCATACACATAACACAATATTTATAATGGTTCGGCACTCAGGCCTACATCCACTTTCAAAGCTCTCAACCGAGCTACTAAATTTTATTTAGATTGAATTGCATTACAATCAAGGTTAAAATTACACAACTTATTCTACTTGCATAGCAAGCTCTATTCCTAGTGTCTCTGACAGGAGAGGTTTATACCCGGTGTCTCCAGCAGGTATTGGTCTACACTACCGGTGTATTCGGTGGTAATGCTACTGTTTACACCCCGTGTCTTTGGTGGGTGTGGTCTACACCCGGTGTCTATGACGGGTGCTAAGGTCTACAAAATAGACAAAATACAATACAAGTTACCTCATAAGGTTATTGTATTGCTTGATGTTCATGTAGGTGGTTGCTTTTTTGTTAGCTTATATGCCAATACTTTCCACCTAGCCTCCAAGAGTGCCTCTTTGCTTCTTGAAGCTTCTAACAAGGGTTGACTTGTGAGTAAACCCTTCCCCTTGCTTCTTTCTTCTAGTTTTTCATGTATGGAGTGCTAGGAAAGCATTTAAAGGCTCTTTGATATTTAATAAATGCT
Source organism: Platanus orientalis (assembly GCA_025762735.1). Taxonomy (NCBI): domain Eukaryota; kingdom Viridiplantae; phylum Streptophyta; class Magnoliopsida; order Proteales; family Platanaceae; genus Platanus; species Platanus orientalis. The sequence continues at coordinate 9,442 of JAOXJP010226049.1, read as the reverse complement.
CATAGGGAGAGCCTTTGGTAGTTGAGAGGTGTAAATGCCTTAGCTCTCTCTTCTCTTTAGTGTTTAAGTGTGGATTGGTGTGTTAGAGAGCTTATTTGAGCTTCTTACATACTTATAGGGGACGAGCACAGTCGTGCACCCTTGATTTGGCATCTCTCTCAACGGTTAAAAAATTGCAGATATAGATCTATTTATTTTTTAAAATTTTTACGATTTTGGATCGATCTAACATAGTCAGATCGATTCAACATCCTCAGATTGATCCGGTGTCTCAGTCTAAGACACCCGAGCTTTACCAAATCAATTCGGTAAGTAGCGGATCGATCCACTAAGTGTGGATTGATCCGACCCCCTCTGGATCGATCTGATTCCCTTATTTTTTTGCCATTTTACCAAGAATCTACTCCCACTCACTTGGGAACCTATGTAGGTGGCATTCATTGGTCCATATGATTATGTAAAGGTCTTTAAAGTTTGTTAACCTATGTCTAACATGTTAAATACCTTCACAAACCTTTCTTAAGCTTGATGAGTCGAGTCTTCAAGCTTTCGGACTTTGGCAACTTTCAAGAACGGATCATCCTTGATCTTCAAGCGATTTGGAGCTCCTCTTCCATCTTGGGAACCAACCACTTAGATGATTACAACATGACTGAAGATATGCAATGCTTATGCCATGCCTAATCTACCACTCCATGTATTTTGTATACTATGGATTGACAATATACATCAACATAGTTCACATGGATAGGTGACATGGACCAATAAGGATCAAGTCTAAGCCCATGTGGGCAATCCAAAGTATTTTGATTGGTTGGGCAATATCAAAGAGTATGATTGGTTTGTGCTAGTTTGAGCAAAGGTGGGATTTGATTTGGCTTAGTTCACATGGATTAGTGACATGGGCCAATAGGGATCAAGCTTAGGGCCATGTTGGCAATCCAAAGTATTTTTATTGGTTGGGCAATGTTAAAGGGTAGGATTGGTTTGTGCTAGTTTGAGCAAGGGTGAGATTTGATTTGGTTTAGTTCACATGGATATATGACATGGACCAACAGGGATAAAGCATGGGGCCATGTTGGCAAATCCATGGGGTTTAATGGGTTGAGGGAAATCAAAGGAGGGGGTTAAATGTGCTAAATGGTAAGGTGGATCAAGATCCCTATGGATTTTTGAAATCCATGTGATTGATCCAAGGGGATACTACATAGGGTGCAAGTGTGGATCCTAATCTAAGGGTGAGAGGGATAAAGAATTAAGTGTGAATGCATTAAATATCATTAATGGGCTAAAATCATGAAAGTGAGCTCATTAATGCCTTAATGCATTATTTTCCAGAAAAATCAAATCACTTACTGAAGTCTTTAGGAGTTGACAGCTCGTCCAACGGATTCTCAGGCAGTTGTTACGAGGATTTTTTAAAGCAAGGTCACTTGACTATAAACTGCTCTTGTAGCTCATTAAAGAATGATAAAGTTAGACTACCAGGGACCTTCTATTGCTCGGATTCATGAAATGATCTTTTATGGGTAAAACGAAATATGATAAAATGTGCCTAACCTAGCTGAATTATAAGTCTGGGAGAGTTCCCAGGGGCTTTTCGAGTGTCAGATACAGACAAACTGAGTATTACCCTGGCCTGGACAAAATGCGGTGGAAAGACTTGCAGAAATTGCCAAGGCATTTGAGGGGGATGGTCTTTTTGAGGTCTTGGAATTACTAAGGGGTGGCCACTGATAGACTGAATTTTAGAGTTTTGGTACATTCTTGGGGTTCAATTGAGTACACTGCATTTTTCCTGAATGTGTAGCTCATTTTGGAGTAATTGAGAGAAACCGAGTGGATTGACTCTTCCAATGCTCCTTTCCATTAGGGGGTTTTGCGAGGGCCTTGCAAATCCAAAGAGATGGGCACTGACTTATCAAGATTTAGAGGTCTAGAGAACATTCTAGACCAAAAGATGAAAAATGGGGCCAAAGTTGATTTTCAACCTCTCAAGGAAGATTTGAGATTTCACATGGGTTTGAGACTTCAGATGCTTTTGTTTGGTGTAATAACTAATTGAAGGTAACTTCGAGACTAAAAGATAACCACTGACATTTTTGAATTCTGGCACCATATGAATCTTTGAGAGCTTTTTAAGCATCAAATTCCAACTAGGGGTTTACAAAGGTTGAGAAATTGGCTGTTGCTAGTTTCCAAAAAGTTTTGCCCTGAGGTAAGTTCCTTGAAGATGGTGGAGATTGGAGTGTGCAGGACCTAACCTTACACAAATCAGGTGATGAGAGAAGCTTTAGGGATCATTTGAGGCTCTAGGGGTAAATCCTGAAGGTCAAAGGGTAAAATGGCACTTTTATTATTTATGTTGTTAAAAAGGGTAAAAATGACAACTCTTCACTTGTGATGCTTTGCCATGGAAAGACTTATGGAGGTTGAAGAATTTGTAGACAATGTGTGGAGGTATCAAATTTTGTCTCTTGAAGGCTAAAGGGCAAAATAATAATTTTTCTGTCTATTGATACTTCATTGCAGGAAGACTTACGGAGGCTAGAGAGACTGAAGAAGATGTATTTGGTGCTCTTGAATGTGGACCCTCATAGTCCTACTAATGCTTCTGAGAGAAATTAAGGTTTAATTGAAAATTGTGTATTTGGGTTGATTTACTGCACACGGCATGATATAGATGACGCTTTTTGTGACCGAAATATGCAGGGAAGACTTCACAAGAGATGCCTAACATCTAAAGGTCCAATTTTCTCTCCCTAAACAAGGGTGCTTAAAGTCTTGATGTCTAAATGCTGCTTTGTTGTTCTTCATTTCATTAGATGACCCTAGTCAAAATTTGGGTGTTGACAATTGGGTTAGTTGTTGAGTTTTGGTTTTGAAAGTTGTTGAGAACCCTAACAGACCCACCTTTTAGGTTGGCTTCTCCTATTCCCTGTATGTTATAGCTTGATATTAAATTAAATGTTTTAAAGAGTGTTTAATTACAAATTGGACATAAGTAAACTTCATGCCTAAATACCCTAGAACAAATTTTATTCATGCCTGTTTTTATGTTGGCTATAGCCCATTTGTTTCCTGGTCCTTTGGGCATTTGGTCATGAAGTGGGTCCAGTGAGGTGACTTTCATACAATGGTTAGTATAGGTTGATTCTATGTTCTAATAGTGGGTTATGATTGAATGTTGGGCTTTATTGGAGGTGTGGAAAGAGGATAGAAGTGTTCAATTTTAATGCCTAAATGTTGCAAAGGGCATTTGGCATGACATCTATCTATGGATTGGGCCTCATAAGCGTTTGGGCATGGGACTGGCAAGTTTGGGTGTTTTGAACCACCGATGGTTCTTTGCTACTGTGTACTATAGAGGTAAGTCCCATGTGGGGATTTTCCCCATTTTCCAAGAGAGATAGATCCCTAGGATTGTTTAATTATCGCAACTGAACTTAAGACATAGTCAAGACCTGCTTTTATACTCGATCTTATGGTTCAGGTCTCTATTATCTTATTGTTGAGATCAAACAACATGTAATTCTCATGGGGTTGTGTTTGTGTGAAAGTATCAGTGGCCAAACATGATTGGCTGTGAGAGTGGAATGAAGGAGGGTTCATTTTAATCCATTAGGCATACTTTAATAGTACTCTACATTGTGTAATAAATAAAGCAAATTACCATATAACCATATATGGGCTCGAGCTATGACATACCAAGATAGTCTTTAAATGGAAAAACATGTTTGTAATTGGCTGAAATGGGTGGCACAAGATTGGAATCAGAGTAGGTCCAAAACTTCAGTAGGCAAATTGGGCTCCCAATGCTCAATCCTGGCTGTATCTAAGCTCAAACATGAGTAGGCCTTAGGGTTAAAGAGTGGATCAAACTGATGTGTCATAGTGATTGTGTGTCAGGTTCAGATCCCTAACATGTCCCAGAGGAAAATATGCCTTGAGGGATGAGGCTAGGAGTTGTAGAAGTGCCAATTCCTGTTCATGACTTGAGCCCCCAATGCCTGTTTGTCTAGGTTGGCATTTGCTTGTACTGTTTCCCTAAACAGGCATTACACACAAGTTAGACTTAATGGCGGTGATTTTTATGGGAATGGATCAAGCATGTAGAGACACATAAAGAGAGAGAGAGAGAGCAATAGTGATGGGCATCACCAATTTGGCTCATTAGCCAACAAGTACACACACATGGCATAACATAAATAAATCAACATGAAAGGATATGCAAGACATTCCATATAAAAATACATGGAGGGAAAGTAGGATAGTCTATGTTAGGAAAGTAGACATGATCATAGACAAGAGAAAAGCATCTCAAAGTGTGGCACAGAAAATAGTCTAGGCATGATAATCACTTATGTCATATGTCATATGTCATACAAAGGCATGCGGCAAGGCATGATATAACATTTATGGGCATGGAGATGCCATGGAGCATTACACAGAAGAGCATACTGACAAAGGAAAATATGACATATGACATATAATAAAAAATGGTGAGAAAATGCGCCCCACAAGGTGTCATCATAGGCCAAATGCCTATAAAGCACCCTGAATACCTGGTGCCTATTCATGGTCCTAGAACATGAATAGGCGCTAAGACTCATGCATTTGGGTAAGAAGTCAGATCTATGGTCTTGCTTCCAGCCCCTTTGGACTCCAAGATATAGTCCAAATGCCATGGGACTAAGAGGGGAGCTGAGACAACCTTTTAGGGTGTGTTTTGAGACCTCTTAAACTACGGAGCATATATAACATGAAAAAGGAGAAAAACAAGTGGACTAGAAAAGCACCCTTTGTTCCTGGAGCTTTGGGTGGAGCTCTCCGTACGTAGGTTAGGGCTTGAAGAGAGGAAAGAAATAATGGTGGTTCTCTCAAAGGCGGTCCAGCTATAAGAGGTTGTAGCTGGACCACCAAACTCACTCAAGGAAGCCGTTAGAGGCTTTAGATGAGGAAAGGAACAGGGAACCGGGCTTACCTACGGCTGAGGCACTGCAACAGGGCTCTCACTAAGCATGCGCTTGTCACCTGACACTCTTTTAGATAGTCAACACCCCCCCCCCTCCCCTTCATGAGCTGAATTATACTCTCAGGATTACCCGTCTGTACATACTACTCAATCTTAATATAATCTTCTCTGTTATTAAAGGGTGGGGGTGGGGGTAAATAATCCAAATACAATTAAAATGGCCCATATTGCACGGGGTGGGAGAGGTAGACAACATTGCACACTGCAAAAATACTGCCAAGGGGAGGACTATGCTGCAGCCACCCGAGCAACGGGGCCATTAGCTAATAAAAGATCCTTTTCCACTTTTCTTACTGAAATGTTCTTTCCTTAACCAATGTTATACAACACACAATATGTGTTTGGCTCCAGTCCTCACATGGTGCAAGTCCTACGTGCCTTCTAAAAGACTTGTGGGCTTGGACCCACCATGTCTTAACAAATTATATGAACTTAGAAAAATCGAGGTAATCGAGAGTTCTGATTTGATGCATTCATGCACCGTCTCTACTAGAAAGTGGCGCATAATATCAGTCCACTAGGGAAAGAGAGCTGGCATGTGGTCCTCAATTTATTTTCACAGTGGACATCTCTAAGGACATATATTAAGGGAGGATTCTCTAGTTGTCAAAAATCTCAAGGTGGGAAGAGCTGTTTACCCTATTTAAGAGGTATCAAAATATACAGTTGAAGAACTGAGCAAGAACAAGAGCAAGTATACATATTCAGATTCATTGAATATGAGAACAAGTGTTCAAGGTTCAGATCTTCATCCTAACTAAGAATATAGGCCAGATCCTGATGCTAATAGTTAATTCATAACTTTTGTAACTTGTCTTGATTCAAACATTTTTGACGGGGGAGGTTAGTTTATGTATGTACTTCATCAATAAAATTACAATTTCTAATAGAATAATTTTTCTATATATTTAAAAAAAGAATTCTAAAATTATACAAGAGAAAATTATTAAATGAACTATTAATTTATGTTTAATCTTTTTTATAAAAATACTATAAATGAACTTTTAAGAGAATTTTCAGCCCAGCCCACAAGTTGGTTTCTAGCATTCACAGATGGTCACGCTGGGCTGGTATTTTTTCAATGCCTAGTTGCCAAATCGGGCCAGGCCCAATATTCCTAATAACACATGCACTGACAACAATATTCTTAATAGGCACGTGCAGTACCCACCGACGAGTTATATTATACACAAAACCGAAATAATTATTTCTGTCCAGGATTTGGTGTTCAGGACACCAGGACTTCACATGGAATAAAATGGGCGGGACTTTGATGAAATTTCAAACTCCCGCTCATTTTATTCCATATGACGTCCCCTGGTGTCCTAGATACCAATTCCTGGACGCCCATTTTATTCCAAAAAGCATCTGATTTAAGATCAACAGACCCGTTTTCTTTGTAAGATCTTAACTTACATGCAGCCACTAAAGTATCCATCAGGACCATTTGATTGATAGCAAATCCATGTAATTCATACAAAATTTTGGTGTTGGAAATATTTTCATCCATCATGAAGGCAAGACTACAAATATATTATATATAGCTCCAAAGCACAGCCAATCCTTAGAATAAGTTTATTAAAGACTTAGGTTGAGCAGTGAGAAATTTAGCGGAAGATATGACCCTAACAGAATTGAATAGCGGGTCGAAATGGTTTGAAAAAAGCTTGATTGAATTGAGTAAAGCCATGCTCAAGATTGAAAAGCTTCAGTTTCTCCTTAGGCTACTGTCACCATAATTGCATCGATACCCTTTAATTCATAGCTAATCTATGCAACTCATCCAAACTTAAATAAAATAAAATAAATGAATAAATAAAAAACTTGGGTTAAAGTAGTGAGACAAGATATGAGTGTTTATAATAGAGTAGAATGGCGGAACCCCAAGGAATTGGGACAAGGCATTTTTAAGTTGAGTAAAGCTCAAGATTTAGAAGCTTTGTTATCTCTCCGGTCCTCACTTTATTATTTATTAATGATGAGCACCGACATAAAGTGCATATTGTTCATTGCTTAGCCAGTGTTCAATTCATACCTTTTAATTTTATATACGCTTGCTTGCTACATGGATTGAGTGTTTGTTCCTTTATTCCATGACTTCGATTGAACGTCCATGTATACGCACGCTTAATTAGCACATGCAATGTTTAATCAATGTGACTAGGTTTATGATTCGCTGCAAAACACAATATTGAACGAAACAAAGAAGGGCATGGAGACATTTTCAGAGAGGTTGATAAGATTATGGAACGAATGGGAGCTCCGAGTCCTGATTCTAATGAGCTTATCCTTCCAAATTTTCCTCACTCTCTTTGGAAGCTCTCGAAAGCGTGTTGCGGCCAAATCGGTGATATTCCTCCTGTGGTCGGTCTACTTGTTGGCCGACGCGGTGGCTATCACTGCCCTTGGTGTTATCGCCCGCAGCCAAGGCAATTCTGATTCTGGAGATCATCAAGTCCATTCTTCCCAGGACGACCTCAATAGTCAACTTATAGCATTTTGGTCTCCAATCCTTTTGTTGCATCTCGGCGGTCCCGACAGCATCACAGCATTCTCCTCACAAGACAATGAGCTGTGGTTGAGACACTTGTTTATACTCATGGTCGAGGTAGGTCTCGCTGCTTATGTCTTCTGTAGATCGCTAGTGCCTGGTTCTCAGCTATGGTTTCTCTCCATTCCCATGTTTATAGCTGGAATAATCAAGTACGGAGAGAGGACATTTGTTCTCATGTCTTCAAGCATGGAGCATTTCAAAAATTCTGTTATTTTTGCGCCGGGTCCAGGCCCTGAATCAGGCCCTGATTATGTCAACCTCGTGAAGGATTACGCCTCCCAAATAGCGCAGGGGTCACCACCAGACTCTGATTTCTTGGTTATGATGGCGACAGCACGTCAACCCCATGATTATTCTCATGCCCGTGAAGATAATGAAGCGAGTGTAGATCATGAAGCCCATCGTTTCTTTGGGACAGTCAAGCGTCTCTTTTTCGACCTCGTCCTCAGCTTTCGTGAATCTTCCAAAAGCTACTCCTTCTTCCGCTATGCTTCTTTTGTAGATGCTTTCAAAGTAATTGAGATGGAGCTCCTACTTATGTACGATGCTCTCTACACCAAGGCTTCTTTAATTCACACTCGAAAAGGGAGCATTCTACGCTTCATCAGTTTTTCTTGCATCCTATCGGTTCTTATGACCTTCATGCTTGTCGTTGAGAAACGTGATTTTTTGGACATCGACATAGTTATAACTTACATTCTGTTGGGTAGTGCTCTTTTTATAGAGATCTGCCAACTCATTCTTCAACTCGTATCGCTCTGGACCGCGATCAGGTTACACAAATACAGAAGCCACCCGCTATTGGCACTGCCCTATGAGGTTCTCTGTTCAAAGGTGGAAAGCGAACAAGCGTGGTCCAACTCCGTAGCACAATTCAATCTGGTAAGATTCTGCATCAAAGACAAACCAACAATGTTCAAAAGTATTCAACAGCTGTTCAACGTAAAGGAGAACATGGACAAATACTTGTACACCACTTATAAGGTGGTGTCTGATGACGTTAAAAAATTCATCTTCAATCAAATCTTAGCAAGAGCTGGAGACGAAAGCGGAACAAAATATGACGGTAGAGGCGAAAGGGTGATTTGGAGCAGCGGTTTCAATAATAAACTGCGTTGGAGTGTCGAGACCGAATTCGACCGTAGCATTATTCTCTGGCATTTCGCAACAGATCTATTTTACCATTCTGATTTGAACCAAGTGTTGATGTCAGACACCTCTAATTTTCAATGTAGAGTAAGCAAGCTTTTATCTGAGTATTTGCTATATCTTTTGGGAACGCGCTCCTTCATGTTGACCACCCCGATTGGACGGATTAGCTTTCGAGACACTTGCAGTGAAGCCAAGACGTTCCTCCACAAGAAAGAATCGGTACAAATTGAAACAGAAGCTCGTACGAGGTTGCTTGGCGTGAATACTGAAGTTGATCCAATCATCATTAAAGTAGATACCAGCAAATCCGTGCTATCTGAAGCATGTATTCTTTGGAAACTGTTGAAGGAAATAACGATGGAAAAGAAATGGGAGATCATAAGTGGTGTGTGGGTGGAGATGCTATTATATGCTGCTAGCCAGTCTAAAGGGATTTACCATGCGCAGCAGCTATGTGAAGGCGGTGGCGGGCTTCTCACTCGTGTTTGGCTGTTGATGGCACTTCTTCGTATGACAGAGCACTCTGCTGTAACAGGGTACTCTAGTGATTCTGATTCTGAATTTGATTTCTAATTGCGTGCTTCAAGAATAAGTCCTTGTTTGCCAATTCTAATTACATAATAAATGCCTATTTCTAAGCAAAATGTATATATATATATATATATATATATATATATATATATATAGATATATATATATAT
>JAOXJP010226048.1:0-11560 GCA_025762735.1 Platanus orientalis | reverse complement strand
GGGTTAGGGGGAAGAGAGTTCATCTGTAAGGTTTTGTGGAAGCAGAGAATGCTTCTTGAAACCTTTATGACAGGGTTACTCAGTCTGGTACGCTGTGGACATGCTGATATGAGCAATGACGTGGTATTTGGTGTGCTGACAGGCAAAGTACCACAGCATTTGTTGTCCCATCTCAGTTTTTTTATAGCTTTGTTTTGATTGCAAAATGTGAAAATAATATTGTGTTTGCTGCTACTTGCATCATGAGTTTAAAATTTTCTAGGAAAATCTAGTCAATGTTTCATTTGAACATTATGTAGGTATCTGTGTTTAAACAGTTTTTCCTTCTTTGTGGCTTTTTGTTGTATCTGCAGTTACTGAATATGCAAAAAGAAATGCAGAAGCAGCTGTCAGTAACGGTGGCTGTCCCAGTTACCAAAGAAGGCAGAAGAATTGAAGCAGCCCTAGGCCGGAGCATGGAAAAAGTCATTAAGGCCAACAGTGATGCTTTGTGGGCTCGTATCCAAGAAGAGAATGCAAAGCATGAGAAGGTAGAACGAGACCGTACACAACAGATAGCGAGTTCAATCACCAGTTGTATGAACAAGGACTTACCAGCAATGTTGGAGAGAACATTGAAGAAGGAAATAGCTTCAGTGGGACCAGCTGTGGCCCGTGCTGTTACTCCGGTTGTGGAAAAAACAATTTCATCCGCTATTGCAGAGTCATTCCAGGTTCAATTCTTAAAAGAAAAACCCTTTTTTCCAGTGTCATCAAAATGCCTAGGGGATGGACATTACTGGTTGTCATAATTCCAAATGTCAATGAAATTTATCGAAATTTTCCCACTACAAGGGGTGACAAAATGAAATACGAGGGGAATACAAAAATTTCAAAAAAAAAAAATTGAAATGTCACCGAAACTATGTTGATATTTGGGAAATATTGACTAATTTTTGGCGAAGTTCCACTGATATCAATACTTTCGACAGGATTTATAATGCATGAATTGAGCTATACCCATCTTAAATCTATTTGTTTGCTATAATTTTCGAGTTGTTGATCCTGGACCAAAAATAATAACTCCACTTAAATCCTTTCTAGTAAACAATATTGTTTAGTTTTTTTTATAAAATAATTAAAATGATTTCTTTTTAAAAATAATAAAACCTATATTTATATACTTGAAACTTATTTTTATATATGTATGCATAAATAAGATATGTGCTAGGAAAACTATTGTATTTTTATACATAAATTAAATGCTTTATATGGTTTTTTGAGTCTTGAGTGTGTTATCGTGCTCAACATAGATTGAAATTTTTACAGCAGTTCACATTGATATTTCCACAAAATTTTCATTATTTTGAAACATTCTAGCGAAATAAATTTCCATAAATCCCCAAGGCAAAATATCCATCAAAATCAAAATTTTGAACCTTGCTGGTTGCCTTCTTCGCACTAGCCTAGGGACCTGGGTGATTCTGGATTCTCAGGAACTTTGACATTTGACTTATTTTGATGTTAACTAAAGTAAAATATGTTAACAATCAAATTCTTTTAAATAATTCAAATCTCATACAAAAGACAAATATTAAACCTAAAAAAGGATACATTATATAAACAATATAATATAGGATATCCCTTAGAAAACCTCTAGGGAGGTGCCAGAGTTACTGGACCAGGTTGTGAAGGACGGCAATTGGGCATAAAAAACCTAAAGGGGTTAGGAAGGCATGGAAAGGGAGGTCCGACTCTTAGGTGATAATTGGGTTGCTATGCTATTGATTTGTGTGTCTTGAATTGGGGTTCAATTATTGTTGGGTGTTGATATTTTGCTAGGTGTTTGGATGTATCTGATTGAGTGTTTGCTTGGAAATATTGAGACATTCATTTATATTATTGTAAGTAGTTTTCTCCTTGGGGTTGGGGAGGGTGGGGAAGAGCTGTTTGTTTTCTTGGGTTGCTGCCTTCCGTTCGCATGCCACTTGTGTACATCTTTCTCTTAGTTAATATATATTTTATCACTACAAATAATTATATGTATATATCAACTATTTAGATGTTCTCTTATATAAAATTATACACTATAATCTTATATGGGTTACTTGCCTCTCCATGTAACATCAAATTATGAACTCATCTGGATGAAATCAGGCCTAGGGGGCACCCAATTTATGTAGCTTAGGTAGTCCCATTGGATCACTTAGATGACTGACTATGACAGTGTTGCTTTTACCTTTATTTATTATTATTTCAAATATCTTCTCTGTTTTGTTGGAATCTCATTGATGCTTGTTGTGCAGAGAGGGGTTGGAGACAAGGCAGTGAGTCAATTGGAGAAGTCAGTTAACTCAAAACTTGAAGCTACAGTGGCTAGGCAAATCCAAGCACAATTTCAAACTTCTGGAAAACAAGCACTTCAGGTGGATGCAGTATCTTTTATGAGCACGCTTGCATACAGTTACCATTTAATTTTATAATTTAAATTCAGCCTGGACTCTTTTTTTGTAGTTTGACTAAAAGATTTTGAATAAGTCAAAACAGCATTGTCTTTTTACAAGAAGAAAAAAAGATATTATCTCTCCTATTGGGCTCAATAGGGCTCTTGTGATCACCTTCTTGAGTGTTTAAATTGTCTTACAAATGTCATAGTTGAGGTTTAGGGAACATCTTGGCTGTTCTTATACTTCATAGATATCTGAATATGGGATCTTTGGTTGTGCTTTGCTGAAATACTTTGTCTAGTTGGTATTAGTTACATATTTATTTTGTTATGATTCATATCTGAGGGGATTGTTAGCTGCCTCTGTTTCCACTTTCCACACGGTTTTCTGTAATTCATTACTTGCTTCTTAGTAGTTGATATCTCGAGCCAAATTGTGGTTAGAAATGATTTTATTTTATTTTTGTGACATCACTTGAAGAAATAACTCTTAAGATGAATCTAGTGAACTACTGATATAATTCTCTTAATGATGGAACCTATACATGCAGGATGCATTAAGATCTAGTTTGGAAGCCTCAATGATTCCAGCATTTGAGACGTCATGCAAAGCCATGTTTGAGCAAGTTGATGGTGCATTTCAAAAAGGGATGGTTGAACATACAACTGCCACTCAGCAGCAGTTCGAGTCCACACATTCTCCATTGGTTCTTGCTTTGAGGGTATCTATACTGCTACAACATGATGCTTTAAGTGATCATCTTCTACTTTCTTACTTTTATATCTTCTCCTGCGGAGTGGTCATGATAATGTGTTCTTTTTTTATCCAACATTTTTTTTGGGATGTTTTCTTTTCAGACATGGCCTTTGTCACTCATATGTCAGATATATTCTTAAATCTATCTATAGTTCTATCCAATATATATTGAAACCAAGAATATCCCATCTGATGGTTTTTACTACAAACTTTTCTTGAAAATATGAAAATCTTGCAAGAAAATGGTTATTGTTAATACCTCTATAAAGGAAAAGGAAATTTGGAATCTAACATAAAGTTTTACTTGAATAACATTAGGCATGCATTGGATTCTGATGTTTATGATTTGAAGTTTTAACATTTTTTTCAAAATTTAAGAACTAAATTCTCTAAGAATCTATGTTGCTAAAAGTTCCTATGGACTTTCCAATGCTCCAAGTACATTTTTGAGGGTTATGACAGGTGTTGAGGCCCTACATTGAGAAGTTCTTAAATAGTATATTTTGATGAAAACTTGATCTATAGTTCTACCAAAGAACAAGATCTAACCAACAGAATGATGTGTGATTTTTTGAGAAAGGAGAAACTTTATGCAAACCTTAAGAAGTGTGCATTCATGACTTCTCAAGTAATTTTTTTAGGGCTTGTTGTGTCTGCTGATGGATTGTTTGTTGACCCTGACAAGGTCAAAGCTATAGTAGAGTGGCCAGAGTCTACCAATGTTCATGAGGTTAGGAGTTTCCATGGCTTAACTGCTTTCTATATGCCCGGTTATTTCGGGGTTTAAGTACAGTGACAACTCCTATTACAGATTGTATTAGAAAATGAGAATTCCACTAGACTAATGTCACATTTAAGGCTTTTAAGGAGATAAAGTTGATGCTGATTATAGGTCCTGTTATGAGCCTTCCAAACTTTTTTGAAGTCTTTAAAGTGACGTGTGGTACATTCGGTGTTGGTATAGGCAAAGTATTGAGTTAAGATGGTCATTTAGTAGCTTATTTTAGTGAGAAATTAAATGAAGCTAAATAAAAGTACTCCACCTATGACAAAGAATTCTATGCGATAGTGCAAGCATTGAGGTATTAGAGACATTATTTATTGCTGCAAGAATTCGTCTTATTTTTTGATCATGAAGCTTTACGATATCTGGGTTCTTGGAAGAAATTTAATTCAAGACATGCCAAGTGGATTGAGTTTCTTCAAGAATATACTTTTGTGCTTAAACATAGAGCCGGTGTGGAAAACAAGGTAGCAGATGTTTTAAACCAGAAGATAGGCTTACTGCATTTTATGAGTATTGAGGTAACTGGGTTTGAGAAGTTAAAAGAGGACTGAGTCTTGCCTAGACTTCGGGGAACATTATACATCCTTGACGAGTGATCCATCTTGGAGTTCTACAGATTATGTCTTACAAAATGGGTATCTCTTCAAAGGTATGCACTTGTGTATTCCCCGTACCTCAGTACGTGATTTCCCTATTGGGAATTTCATGTGGTAGGCATTGCTAGCCATTTTGGCTGCAACAAAACCATTTCTCTCGTAGATGATAGATTCTATTGGCTTAGTCTTAAAAGGGACGCGGCCAAGATTGTACAACAATGCTAGACTTGCCAACTAGTAAAGCAAAGAAAACAAAATTCTGGATTATATACACCTTTGCCAGTTTCTCATATTCCTTGGCAAGATGTGAGTATGGATTCCGTGCTATGCCTACCTAGGACTTCTAAGAAGCATAATTCCATTTTTTGGGTAGTGGACCGTTTTTCGAAAATGACCATTTCATACCCTGTTCCAAAACATTGGATCCTTCTAGAGTGGTCAAGATTTTCTTTGATGAGGTCAAATTGCATGAGGTTCCTAAGTTCATAGTATCTGACCAAGTTGTCAAGTTAACTACTTTTAGAAGACACTATAGAAGATGTTGGGTATAGGTTTGTAGTTCTCATCTGCTTAGCACCCTCAGACTGATGGTCAAACGGAAGTAGTGAATAGGAGTTTAAGGACCTTTTATGTTGTCTTGCTGGTGATCATCTTAAGTCTTGGGATCATGTATTAACTGCTGCAGAGTTTGCTTACAATAGTTTTGTTAAAAGGTCCATAGGCATGAATCCATTTGAGATTGACACTAGTTACAAACCGAAGGCCCCTATTGACCTTATTCCTATGTCTGCGACCCATGGACCTTCAGGGTTTGCATTTGCATTTGCACATCATATTTATTCATTGCATGAGATCCGTTAGCATATTACACTTAGCAATGAGAAGTATAAATGGTTGGTTGATTCTTACTGAGTGCATCGAGAGTTTTAGGAAGGAGATCAGACAATGGTATGACTCAGATCAGAACGATTCTAGCCTAGAGTCACCAAGAAACTACATGCACGTAGTTCTCGGCCATATAAAATTTTGAAACGAGTCGGATCTATTGCTAATATTATTGACTTATCTTCTGACTTAGGGATTAGCTCAACATTCAATGTTGAAGACCTAGTTCCATGCCATGCCCTAATTTCTCCTTTTGCAAACCCATTTGCAGATTCACAAGTACCCGTTCCTCAGTTTATCCAGCCTACTCCACTGCCACTACCCTTACATTAAAGGCGAGAAGATGTTGAAGATATCATGGACGAGCATATCGTGTCCACTAAACAAGGTGGGTATTAGTGATACCTTATCAAGTGAAAGGGCAAACCATTGATCGATAGCTTATGTCTGACGCATGATGAGTTATAGCAAATTAATCCAGACATATTAGAGCGGTACTGGAGCTATATTTTGCTAGAGTCAAACTCTGACACGGGGAGTTGATGAGGACATCATGCCACATGGCAAGTTCAGGACGTATCACCGTAAGAGGAGGGTCCCACTAACACTTTGGATCCGGTGTAGGACCACATGTTACAGTTGGAGATGACTTGAAGCATCATTGGCATAATTTTTATGTGTAAGCATGTGGGGTCCACATGGGTGCTGACTTCAATTTCGAAATTCAAAGGCACATACAAGCTGTCAATGCGCTGCAGGGGTTTGACCATGGCAAAACGTGGCCGTGAAGGAATCGGGTGGCATGGCTGTCTCCTTTGGCGTGGAGAGATCAAGGCACGACATCTAAATGGGACAAAAAAATGATGAGGACAAAGGAGTGGGTGCTCAAAACCTTCCCAAATTAAGCTATGGGGGGGTAAAGAGGGGGATGGTGACTAGTGTGGAAGTCGGGGAGATAAAGGCGAGGCCTCAAGGACGATAGTAGAACCGGGTTCAACTTCAGACCCTATGGAGGGCAGTGCGGTAAATGCTTAAGGCCCGAAATCAAAGGTGATAGGAGAGCCTATTTGTAAAATCCAAAATTGGGAGGGCCAGAACAAAAATAGCGAAATGGTAGGAGGGTTAAAGTGTAATTTACAATATCGGGAGGGGCTGGATGGAATCATTGAAATGGCGGACACGATTTTGGAAATTTAAAGAGTTCCGGTGCGAAGGAAAAAGGTGTGGAGGATCTATTCTCTTCCAGTTCGATAAATAACCTCGCGACTGGTGCTTCTGCTCTCCTAAGGAACAAGGTAGATTTTGTCGAGGGGGATGCAAGAAGTGGGAAGCGGCATGAGGGGCATGCGATGCTCCTGGAGGTGTCTGCTCAAGGAGACGAAGTGATCGTTGGTGAGAACTTGTCACCAGGGCCGACAACTGTGGAGTTCTCTTATATAGATGGAGCTTGGGGCGCCAAATTTATGATGGATGGAGAACCCCCTTTTTGTCGACTCCGGCAGGGCTGCCAGGACGACTTCAGGGTTTGCTCCCATTTTTGGGCAAGCATGGGAGGAGTGATCAATTCCCTCTATCCAATCAAGGGGTCGATCATCGTACCGTATGGGGTGCTGACGTTTCCATGACAAATGTAAGCTCTATGATGGAATCCAGGATGACAGTGGGTTTCCATTGCTCTATAGGTGAATTCGTGAAAATGGCGCATGATAAACAGCTAGCCCTTGTCCCATGGCCTGAGTGCGATCTTGATGAGACCCCAATAGCCACAGTTTCCGACTGGGTGCTACAAAAAATTGAAGAGATGAGTGGGTCTTAGGCCTTTCCTTTGATGGGTTAGAGTACATGGCATGGGAGTTATTTGTTGAGTTAGAGAAGAGAGCAGTTGCACGAAAGGACAATAGTTGCAAAGGAGGGGGAACCAATAATACTAAAATGCCCCGGGAATTAAAAAACCTAAGTTGGGGGTTGTCATACGATAAGAAAGGGGAACAAGCTGAGGAAGTTTTCGAGAGGAAAACCAGGGGGTCACCTGTTGTTTCCACATGAAGTGCTCAATTTTGTCTTGGAACGTGTGGGGCCTAGGGAACCATGAGAAAAGGAGACTTGTAAAGGATATGTTTGGGACCTATAAGCCAAACATTCTTATTTTGCAAGAGACTAAGTTGGTGAGGTTGTCCAATAAATATTGTTAGCGAAATCTGCTCGTTCGTGAACCCGAGGTGTGTGCCTTGCCTTATGTTGGGGCATCTGGAGGGGTTGTGCTAATTTGGGAGTCAGAGAGTTGATGTTGAGGCAGAGTCGGTGGATTCCTTTTCGGTTTCTGTGGTTGCTTCCCTTAAAAGCAATTCAATCAAATGGCTAGTAACGGGGGTGTACGGCCTGACGGAAGGTGGCCAGACTTTTGAGGAGTTCATTACCGATTTGGAGGAGGTTAGAAGTAGAAGGGATATTCCGTGGTGCATTGGGGGCGATTTCAATGAGGTGTTATTCATTCATGAGCGAAACAAAGCATCTAGAAGGTCAAGGGGGATGGATGTGTTTGGGGATTTTGTAGACCGTAATGAGCTAATTGATGTGACACTGAGGGGTGTAAGATTCACTTGATCAAATTTTTAGGTCAATCCCTCTTTGAATAAATTGGATAGGTTCCTTGTCTCTACTAGCTGGGATGATCTCCTCTCTGGTATTCTCTGATGCTCTTCCTCGACTAGGCTCTAATCATACGCCTATCTTGTTAAAGGGTGGTGAGGTAGTTAGGCAAAAGGGGCCTTTTTCCGTTCAGGTTTCAAAATATGTGGCTTCTTCACCCAGGATTCATTGACTTAGTGAAAGGTTGGTGGGAGGCTCAGGAAGTGTGGGGTCCCCCAGGTCAGAGATTCCGTTTGAAATTGAAAGGCCTCCGAGAAAATTTGAGATTTTGGAATAAAGGTTTTTGGGGATATTCAGACAAAGAAGACTGTGTTTGGAGAAAATTCAACATTGGGATAGCCTGGAGGAAAAGGGGGAGTTGGATGACGAACAAAGACAGTCTAGGAAGGAGGCCAGAGAAGATTATGACAGAATCCTAGCAATGGAAGAGGTGATGTAGCATTAGAAATCGAGGGTTCAGTGGTTGAAAGAAGGTGACAATAATATGAGATTCTTCCATAAGATGGCCTGTGCAAGAAGAGCTATTAATAGCATCCATAGTTTGCTAATTGGGGATGTTCTAACTTAGAGTGAGGATGACATAAAAAAATCATGTGGAGGAATATTTTTGCAATCAGTATTTTGATGATACGCCATCTAGGCCTAAGGTGGATGGTTTGAGTTTGCCAATTTTGGGTGAGGGTCAGGCGGAGTGGTTGGAGAGACCTTTTGACAAGAAGGTAAAGAAGGCGGTTTCATCGCTGGAGATAAGTCTCGACGGTTTCACTATTGCATTTTACAAGGCTTGTTGGGATGTGATCCAGGATGATCTTATGTTGGTTATTCAGGACTTCGAGAGAGAGGATTCTTGGATAGAGGGAGTAATGCCACATATATTTCTTTGATTCCCAAAACGGAGGATGCTAAGCATATTTCTGACTTTCTCCCAATCACTTTAGTGGGGAGTACGTACAAGATTATCTCCAAATGCCTGGCTATGAGGCTTTTACAGGTTCTTCTTGGGATTGTGCCCAAGGAACAAGGATCTTTCCTAGAGGCAGGAATATGGTTGATAAGGTGCTTTGTGCAAATGAATGCATTGATGCTCGCATTAGGGAGGGCCGACCTAGAATTGTTATTAAGCTGGATCTAGAAAAAGCCCATGACCATGTTAACTAAGATTTTCTCCTCTATATTTTGCATCAATGTGGGTTCGTGGTCCGTTGGAGGGTGTGGATCTAGAAATGCATCAGTTTGGCTTCCTTCTCAGTGATGGTAAATGGAGTGCCCAAGGGCCATTTTGGGTGCTCCAGGGGTTTGCGTCAAGGTGATCCTTTATCCCCGCTCTTGTTTCTAATGGTGGCTGGGGTGTTGGGGGGTCTACTTCGGAAGGCAGCGGAGGTGGGGATGTTTGAAGGATTCCCTCCTGGTTAAGGTGATGTGTTGGTGTCCCATCTCCAGTTTGCGGACAATATTCTCATCTTCTGCAACAATTCCCAGTGTTAGATTAGGATGCTCCAATGTGTGCTCAAGTGCTTCGAGGTGGTTTCAAGCATCCATCTCAACCTAGGAAAGTTCCTTGATTGTAGTTGGGGAAGTTACAAATTTGGACTAGTTGGTTGCGGACCTGGGATGTCGCATGGGCTCTCTTCCGACAACTTATCTGGGAATGCCTTTAAGGTCCTCATTTAAGCAGAAAGAAATATGGAGCCCAATTATAGATTGCACAAGAAAACGGTTGGCAAGGTGGAAGGCTCAATATTGGTCTAAAGGAGGTCACCTCACTTTGATTAAGGCCTCTTTGGCAAGCATCCCGATTTACTATCTGTCTCTATTTGTCATGCCGGTGGCGGTTTGCAAAAAGCTGGAACAGATTCAACAAGATTTCCTTTGGAGAAAAGGCAGAGAGGAGAACTGCCTCCACTTAGTGGCTTGTGATAGGGTTTGTACCCCTAAAGGGAAGGGTGGGACTGGAATTCGGAGCTTGCACAACATGAGCCAAGCCTTATTATGCAAATGGCTAGGGAGATTTGGGGAGAATGAGGAGAGCTTGTGGAAAAGTGTGGTGGTGGCAAGGCATGGGGCCATAAATGATTGGATTCCTTCCACCTCCGGAGGGTTATTCGGGTGTGGCCTCTAGAGGGGTATTTTAAAGCACCTTTCTTTATTCAGGCGGGGTTTGGTGTATGAGGTTGGGGATGGAAATCAGATCAAATTCTAGGATGATGTTTGGTGCGAGGATAGACCTCTCAAGGAGGAGTTTCCGGAGATCTATAGCATGACGGCAGATCCGAACTCGCATGTGGCTTCAAATATGACATCTCAAGGGGTGGAGGTGGTTTGGTCTCCAAGACTCAGGCGGGCGGCTTTTGACTGGGAGATTCCCAACTTTATTGAGTTGTATATATTAACGAATGCCCGAGTCAATATTGGTGAGGAGGATTGCCAGATATGGAAGAATGGGAGGAATGGTGTCTTTTCAGTCAGATGTGCTATGAGATGATGATGATAGGGAGGGAGTTGAGTGACCCGTGGAAGGTGATCTGGTACAATGTTGTTCCTCCAAAGGTCCAATTTTTCATGTGGACTGCGTCCCTGGAAAAGATTTCCACTATAGATATGCTCAGAGGAAATGAATGGTCTTGCCTAGTGCTTGCTTATTGTGCTACTAGGAGGGGGAGTCGATATTCCACCTAATACTTCACTGTCAGTTCTCACGGGAAGTCTAGGGGGGCATGGCGAGAAATTTTGGTGTTGATTTTATATCCCCCTCTTCTTTGTCCAGTCTTCTTAAGGGATGGAGGCTCCCCGCTTTCACTCCTATTGGGAGAAGGATCTGGAGACTAGTCCCCGGCTACCCGCTGCGATCCGTTGGTCAATTTAGCAGGAAATGAACAATCGGGTTTTTAGATTGTACTCGGGACCTTCTTTCGAGGTGCTTCGAAGAGCTAAAGAGGTGATCATTTTTTGGGCAAGACGTTGCAAAGGGTATGAGGGCATCTCCAATAGAGCCCTCGTGAGAGATTGGGCCAACACTGTGGGGTCCGCGTGAGGAAGGCCTGCTAGGCTCTTTTTTGGGGTCCTGCCCCTTTTTTCTTTCTTTCCATCTTTCCCTTTTGCTTGCTGTGTTGGTGTTGTTTGAGGATTGCTCGTCCCCCTCTCGGTTTTTTCTCTTTTTATCAATAAAGTTTTTTTCCATTAAAAAAAAACGTGAGGAGGCACATGGAGGGTTACCTTTGTCATATTATTTGGAGATTTATTTATTGATTAGACTTATTTCATGATTATGTATTATTAGAGTGACCATTTTCGTTATCTTGGTTCAATCATGCACAAAGGAGGAGATATTGTAGATGATGTTGCTCATAGAATTAGAGCGGGATGGTTGAAGTGGAGAAGTGCTTTTGGAGTGTTGTGTGATAAACAAATACCACTAAAATTAAAGGGAAAATTCTATAAGACAGCTATAAGACCAGCCATGC
>JAOXJP010226047.1:0-11561 GCA_025762735.1 Platanus orientalis | reverse complement strand
GTGTTGGAGTTCTAAGATCTTTCTCAGCAGAAAGAGTGGAATCTGGTTCTCAAGCATGGCTATATCTCTAAGGATAGCGTTATGGGCTGATTTCCTTCCTGCATAGTCGACTAAGTGGGGCATTCGAGATGAAACTTTAATTAGAACTTGGCCTTGTTTGATGGAGTAAATGTGAAGGAATTCAAGAAAGAAGGAAGCATCAACTGCCATCATCCAAGCTATCGTTTCTGCATTGAAATCAAGGTACTTATGGTAGCAAGCTTGGATCCTGGACTCGAGTTTCATCAAATGATCAACAAGGTGATGGAATTTGAGGATTTGGAGTTGTTTTTGAGTTCTCTTAGCAGCAGAGAGTTTGTATCTCTCCTTCTCATAGAGCTCTGGTCTCCAGTGATGGTATGGGCCAAGGGTGACTTGTTGAGGAACATAGGAATCTGGTTTGGTAGACATTAAGGATTGGTGACATTGAAGATGCAAACGGGGATCCCGTTGTCATCTTTGAGCTCTTCCTCAAACATTTGACGGATTTGAATGACCCAACGGATCTCGTCGATGTTGGCATTTGAATTCAAGGTCATGGTAGCTTGGGGAGAGGACATGCTTGTTTTCTAAGAGGAGGCTGGTGGTTTTGTGTAGAGAATGATGGAGAGTACTAAGAAAAGATCGATGCAGCTTTTATGGGCACAAGTAGGGCTGTCAATGAACCGAGTTAGCTCTGCTCCACTTGGAACTCAGCTCATTATGAGTTGAGCCAAGCTTTGTTTAAAGCTTGCCAACCTGAGCCTTAGCCTTGAGTTGAGCTCATTTCTGATGCAGGCTGGGTTGGTTTTCATGAGCATGTCATTGGCTTAATGAGTCAGTTTGGTTTATGAGTTGGTCCATGCAACAACCTAGTGAATTATAATGGGGAAATAATAAATTTTCTTGAAAAATCATGTTAACTAATGAGATAGTTTGAGAGTGTAGCTAGCTTATTGGGAATAAGGTCCTAGTTGTTAAGAAGTTGTTTTAGGTTGAGGATGAATATTTTGAATCTTGATATAGGAAAAACATTCATGGGAAAATGTTGTATTTTGAAATTTTGTGCAAAGCATTCAATGCTTTTGTTAGTGGATTTTGTAGGAGAATTTCCCCTTCATTCTGGGGTCTTAGCATTTGATGTAAAGACGACTTGAATTTTTATAAAATATATTTTTAGACTTTTCGTGTTGAAGATTTCATATTTTGCATTGAGGATTCTGCCACTTTGTCAAGTTGTGTCAATTTTTTTAAAAAATGATAAAATCTTTTGTGGTTTTCTTTCAAACTAAACCACCTCCCCATGTCCACATCAAATGCACGTGTTAGTGCCTCTTTTGGGTTGCATTTTCTTCCTTCTCCCGCATCATGCATGAGTTCGTGCCTCTTCCAAGCTGCACCAATTTCCTAAACTAGTCTAAGCTCAACTTAGTTCTAAGCCAAGCTTCATTAAGCTTAGCTTGTTTATATATATATATATATATATATATAAGAAACTAGCTTAAGACAAAGCCAATTGAATTACAATTATGCCAAGAGGAGTCAACTAACCAATTAAGACGAGTCGAGGACCATTCCTTGCCCATATCCAAATTTAAACCATAAGTAGCCAGCTCATGCACTGACTGGTTACCGGACCTCCTAACCCATGAAAAGGAGATACTTCCAAAATTAGCTATTAAATCCTTATAGTCTTGAACCAAACATGAGACTATTCAAGGAAAGAGAACAACATCATTCCTAAGGAAAGAAATAACATTCTCATAATCACCCACCCTTAAGTTGCACCGACTTAAGGCCTAAATCCAAGGCTTTTAAAAGACCAATGCGTGTTGCTCAATAATCTTCAGCTTCAACTGACCCAACCATACCTGGCTTCACCAACCTCCCTCATCGCTAATGAGCACACCAACTCCGACTCGAGTACCCATATTAAGGAATGAACCATCAAAATTAACTTTCACTAACCCTATAGATGGAGGGATCCAAAAAGAAACACACAAATCCACCACCCTCGGGGAAGGACCAAGAGTCTGCTTACTCTCTTTGATTAGCCTACAAGGATCTAACAACACTTTAGAAAATTAATTGGAGAATCCTCATAATATTGAGCATTTCTACGCTTCTGAATATTGCAACAATAGATGGCCAAGGAAGAGATAAAATCAATCTTAACAAATCTATCAAGAACACTTCTATCAAATCAATTATAAACCAATCTACAAAGGAAATATTGTTAGTATCATCAATTCTTAAAGATAAAAAAGTAGCAAAACAAATTCTACTAGGCATAACACAAGAGAGAAAACACTGAACAAATTCTTTGTTCTCCTTACATTGCAGACATATAAGATCAACATCAATCATTCTTTTAATAAGATTTAGCTTGGTAGGAATGACTTCATTATAAGCTTTCCACTAAAAGTGTTTAAGTTTTTGGGGAATGGGAAGACCCCACAACTTAGACCAAGGCCTTCCAAGAGGAGTGACATGGACGTGGAGGGACGCTCGGGAGTAATAGCAACTTGATATGAAGACTTAATAGAAAAATTCCCTTTCTTTTAATAATACTAAATTAACATATCCTGAGATGAGGATAAACCAAGGGGAATTTTTCCAATGCCATCAGCGATCTTAGAAAAGATAACATTCAATAAGGGAGAAAGATCCCCGCTTCTAGAGATAGTATTGGTTATATCAAAGATAGATTGAGGAAAGTTAATAAGGGGGATTTGGTTGATCTTAAAATTTGGAGAGGAAGGGATCCATGGATCCTTCTAAATATTATTGTACTCTCTAGACCCTACTTTCCATCTAAGACCCTTACAAAGAATTCCAGTGTGAAGACTCTTTTAGGCCTATGAGCTATTATTCTTCGATTTAGAGGAGAGAAAATCACTCTTAAGAAAGTAGAAAGACATAAAGCCTGGCCCATAAAGCATCATGGTTATGGAGTAATCTCCAAGTTTGTTTGGCTAACAAAGCTTTGTTGGAAGCATGCAAATCCTAGAATCCCATACCACCCTCTCTCTTACTCATCATAAGTTTATCCCAACTAATCAACTTGATCTTCTTTTTGTTTCATTATTCTAGAATTTCTTTTTTTAAGTAGAATTAATAGAAGTGCAATTTTTTTTGGAGATAAAAAAAATAGGACATGGAATAAGAAAGAATGATAGTAACAATAGATTTTAACAGAACTTCCTTCCCTATTTGATTGAGGAACTTTGATTTTCATCAGTGAACTATATTTTTGGTACAATTTTCGATGAAGGAAAAAAGATCCACCTTTTTCCTACCAATCAAGGAAGGGAGACCCAAATGGTTTCTCAAACTTTGTGACTGATTGATGTGAAAAGCCTTCTAAACCAACCTTCTAAATTGACTAGTCCTGATGGTTTTCCAGGATGGCTTTTATAAAAAAAAATTGGGACTAAAAAACAATTCTTTAATTTACCTAACTTACAAGACAATATCTTAATTTCTTCTCTAGAAAACCTAGCATTGAAGAGGCATTTATCATGATCAAAGAAGAAAAAATTACACTTATCCAAAACTTTTTCAATTTGATTTCTATTAGGATAGGAAGAACTGAACAAATTAAAGAAAAATTTTGCTAAAAAGCAAATTAATTTGATTATCACCTTTCACCCAATGTCTTTCTTGATTTTTAAGGCACTAGTCCCTTTGTGGGCTCTCCTCTTAATATTAGACAAATGGAACAATTTTGAATTTCTATCGTCCCATTTAAGCCAATTTAATTTAGCTTTTTGGGATCAAAACATCTCCTCTTTACTAAATAAATTACACAATTTACTTTCCTCCTCTTTTATGGCCCTAATGATTAGGAGTCTTGGCATTGAGCAAACTCAGCTTAGATTTACTCTGAAGGATTTGATCTTTGATATTGTTGAAGGTTTGCTTAATCCATTTTTTGAGTGGGAAGGAGGGTTGCGAGATTCCTATTGACATTCTCAATTTTATTTCTTTCAACCCCATTATTCCACCCTTTATGGATATGATATGAACAGTTAGGATGGGAAGTCCACATCCATTCAAATTTGAAAGGATGAGGTCTATATTTAGTTTTCAGTTGGTATCCAAGAGGAGGGGATTGTGATCAAACCCAATAGTGACATAGTTCTCCATAACTGCATAAGAGAAAATCAACTTCCATTCATAATTAGTCACCCCTCTATCATGTCTTTCTTTAATATGACAGAGCTCATCTTGTTTGTTGATCCAAGCAAAAGGAGAACCTAGTTGATCCATATCCATAAGATTACCTTCATCCAAAATGTTTCTAGCCAAATTTCTAGGAGTAATTCTTAACCTCTCACTTGATCCTCTTTATACCACAGGCAATTCCAATCCTCAACACAAATTAAAGGATTAGGTATGTTTTTGATCTTAGAGATGATAGTATCACGTAATCTCTTGTTATTGTTAGGTTCACCATAGATCAACAAGAAGGACCCACTCTATTAATGGAATCATCATTTATGACCAGTTCAATATATCTAGAGCATCCATCCACTACTTGAATATTAAAATTATTTCTCTAAAAAACAAGTAAACCACCAGAGTTACCAATTGCATCAACAAAATATACCTTCCAATCTTTTTCGTATACCTAGACTTCTTCCATAAAACCTCTATAATACATTTAGTCTTCAATAAAAAGACAACACACAGGTTTCTAGACTTGACTAAGTCATCAAGAGCTCTAGTTGTTAAGGATTGCTCAATTCCTTAACAATTCCAAGCAGTAAAGCCTTATTGACCACTAAGGTTCTATTTTGAGACAGACACCAAAACCACTTTAGATAGATTACAAAATATATAAATATAAGGTTGCTCCTTTATATGATTAATACTTTTAAGATTTTCTATTTGGGATGAGGCACCTCTACCGGATTATCTTATTGCTTCATTATTTGATCTATAGCTCCTATCATTTATATGCAAACCGTTATTCTCTTTGTATGACACTAAGATTTTTACTTTAGTTCTTTGATTGACATAACATATCCAATTTCCTATATCAAAAAAGATATTTAATTTTTTATTTCAAGAAAGGGTAATTATGAATTGAGCAAACATACTTTTAACTTTATTGAACAATACACACTCGTATCAACCTGAGAAAGTAAATTTATAGAATATATTTTAACATAAAACAAGATAAAGGTGTATCTAGCATGAACTTAAATATTGCATTGCATATAATGAAAGGACCCTAGTAGATACCAAAAAAAAAAAAAAAAACTTTTATTAGTTTATTCCATCAAAAGCCATCAAAGAATTCACAAAATAAAGTGAGTGAAAATGCATACTTTTTTTAGATAAGCAAAAAGGCTATATTTTTTAACATTAAGAGTTACCTTCAACCCAAGAGGGTTATCCAAACAAATCAATCATTTTTTTTTTTTGTTGGCTATAGATCTTCCACTGCATGCATGATGGTCTCACAAATCATCCATTTCTTAGAAGTTGGTGTTAACTCATCCACCTAGGATTCACTAACTATTTTCCTCCTAGATTGCTAAAGGTAGAATCTACCATCCTCTTTGAGACTTTTGATGATCGACAACAACGAGATATCTCCAACTTTAGATGAGTCATCACTTCTTTTATGCATCTCCAACATCTTCCTTTTTTTCGAGGTCTCTAACGTTGAGAGATCTCCAACCCCCTATAACTTTAATTCTTTTCCCATCAAACTTTCGATCATGAACCTTCTCTTAGTCTTAATGTTTCTTCTTAGACCTCCCTTTCTCCTTTGGTAGATTGTAATCATTTAAGGAAATTAACTGGCTGAAATAATCTTTTAGGTCAACCATAGCACAAACCAACTCAGCCAGTTGGACCTTCTTATAAGAAGACACTTGATTGCTTCCCTCCTACAAAGCTTTGCCAATTCTATTTTCCATAAATTGTTGATAACCACCATTAGAAGAGGGAGACACCTATCGCTCGGCCTTCTCTTTCTCAATCCCAAACACTAGGTTTGGAGGTACCTCGATATTTATAATGACAATTTCAATGGTTAGATTTTGATTATTTCCTAACTCATGCAGCCTCATTCTGAGAAACTTTGATTGACTGCCCATATGCTTAGCCCTACTGGAATGACACAGAGCTATTGGGATGTGACTTGACAAGTCCTCATAAATTGAGTCAAAGCGAGTCAACAACCAATTCAAAACCGAGTCTTTGCTAACTCGGTCATCATCTTCATCAACACCTCTAGACATGGTTTTGTTATATAGTTGATGTGACAACCTAGGATTTAAGTTGTCATTATATTCCAAAGAAGTTTCAGTTTTCATCAAGGATTTAATACCTCTTAACTTTTTCATTTCATTAACAGGGCCATTTTCCTCTTTATCTTTGATTTTCTCAAGATAATCTCGATCCTCATGATTTAATTAGGCACAATAATAACAAAAAAAAATTCAATCTCATACTTCACGATGACCACTCACTATTCCATTCTATTGTAGTTGATCTTAAGGGATTTCACAAGCGGTTATTTTATGTTTACACCCATTTTAATCCTTAGAAAATCAACCTCTCCATGGAAGATCTCACTATGGTCAACCCTATTGATTTTGGGGACCTCTGGAAGACAGGAAATAGGGTATAGTCCATGACTATTAGATGCAATCATGACTAAAGGTTGTCTCTCATGACTAAAGTGTTCTGCGACTGAAGTTGACCCGAATTATACTCTATTACCTGTCTTCCTGAGGTCCCCAAAATCAACAATTTAAAGATATGTCTACTCCCATGGGCCAACCCGGAACTTACAACTTTGAATTAACCAAATTCAATGCATAAAACTTTGAAAGATGGGAAGAAAATATGAAGTACTCATTTAGACAACTAGACATCTATTATGTGTTAACTAATAAACCTCTACTTATCCCTTCCAAGTATGGAGAAATGAAAGAAGAAATTAGAGCCACCTTGAAAGCCAAATTAACTAGATGAAAACTAACTACAAGTGTTATCATCACATTCTGGAGACGCTTTTTGATAGCCTCTTCAACCAATTCACCAAAAAGACCAAGATCGCAAAAGAGTTATGGGAATCAGTGGTGACTGTCTACAAAGGATAAGCAATAGGAAGTAAGGAATTCAATGTGCAAGCTATGACAAGTTCAAAAGGGTGGATGGAAAGTCTGTTCTAGAACAAACCAAAGAGTTTTAAAAGATTGTTAATGCAATCATCACTATAGGGGCGTTTCTTGATCCCATCTTCCACGTCAATATGTTGATTTCCAAATAGCCCCGTCTTGACAATATTACAAGAAAAAACTCATGCATGAAAGAGATGGCATGCTGCTCAACATTCTCATATACCACTTACGAGTGGAAGTACTGGCAAGGAATATGTGAAAGAAAACAGATCCTACTGAGAAGGCTTATGTTGTGGAAGAAATAAGCAATATCAATATTCTCCCAAGAAAAGTGAGTTCAAGAAGTTGGTTAAGGGCACGAATAAGCCTTTTGAGAAAACAAAAATAAAACTTAACTACTAGAGGAAATGAAAAGGACTTTGATCCTAACTTCTCAGTATGTGTTCCTAAAGGAGATCCGTTGTCCTACGATGAGGCCATGAGATCGCATTATACAATTTTCTGGAAGGAAGAAGTAGATGATGAAATGCATTTCATAATGTCAAACAATACATAAACTCTGATGGATCTCCCACAAGGGTACAAACCAATTGGTTGCAAGTGGATATTAAGAAAGAATATTAAACCTAACAGAACAGTTGAAAAATATAAGGTCCATCTTGTGGTCAAAGGATACAAAGAGAATAAAGACTTTGATTACTTTGATACATATGCCCTAGTTGGAAGAATCTCAACTATCAGGTTTCTCCTAGCAGTAGCTTTAATTAAGAACCTAATCATACATCAGATGAATGCAAAGATTTCCTTCTTAAATGATTAACTAGAAGAAAAAATTTATATGGATCAACTAGAAGGATTCATAATATCTGGACAAGAAAAGAAAGTGTGCAACTTAATAAGATCGTTATACGGATTAAAGTAAGAACCTAAACAATGGCACGACAAGTTCTGACAAATTCTTATTGGTGATGGATTCATATCCAATGATGGAGATATGTGCATTTACTCCAAGATAAAAGGAGAGTCATATGTGACATCAGCTTGTATGTAAATGACATGCTCATCTTCGAAACTAATATATATTGTGTCTGGGACACAAAGATGATCATTTCATCGGTGTTTGACATGAAGGACCTAGGGGTTGTTGAAGTGATTCTTGGAATCAAGATCATTAGGGATGATAATGCTATTGTGATCTCACAATCCAATGACATTGAAAAGGTTCTCAAGAAGTTTGACGTGTTTGAATTTGATCCACCACCTACCCCGGTGAATCCTAACCTAAAATTAATGAACAACATGGAAAATCATGTATCATGAGCAACCCAGGTAGTATGCATTAGAATGCATTGTATACAGTTTTACAGTATCTGAAACGAACTATGAACGATGAAATTCGCTACAACAAATATCCCACTATTGTCAAGGAATATATTGATGCTACATAGAACTCAGATTTGGATGATTCCAAATTAGTGATTGCTTAGATTTTTACATTAATAGGAAGTGTGACCTCTTAGAAATCTAAAGGACAACCATTCTTGACACATTCCTCCATGGAGTCAAACTTTGTTATCCTATCATCAGAAAGAGAAGAAGCAAAATGGTTGAAAAATGTATTGGTAAACTTACCAACATGGGACAAGCTTATTCCAGTAATAACCATTTACTGCGACAATCAAGCTATCATATTTAAAGCTATCAGTGAGAATTAAAACGGAAAATCTAGGACTATACGACTAAAACACAATCATGTGAAGGGTCTCATCACTAAGGACATTGTGGTTGTGTAGTATGTAAACTCAATAAAACTTGCCAGGCCCAATATCAGAAGTCCTTAGTAAGGAGATAACCTCTATTACATCAAGGAAAATGGGACGGATAAACCTATAAAGTGTAATTCACAAGATATTTGACCTAATTTCTTAAGGTTCAACGGAAAACCAACCTAGCTGTACATTAGATTAAATGGGTAAACAAATCAAACATCACCCACTTGTAAGTACATTTTCATTATATGAAATATTTCCCTTCTTATGGTGATCCTACAAATGTGATTCATGTAGATGAAATGAGTGTAGTTCTTATAGAAGGTATTTCTTGTAAAACATGTGCTTTTTTACTTATGTGGATTCTCTCATAGATGATGGAGGATGAGAACATGGTTCTCTTAATGAGTTCTATAGACCCAAATTGGGATATAGCATGTATAAGCTCTTTATAGAAACCCATCAATCTAAGTGTGAAAACTTATCACTTCCTATGAGATCTAGGCTATCTCTAGAGAACTTCAATAAATTGGAGTATAACAAAGACCATTAAATGTTAATCTAATTATGAGAATGAACAAAACCTTACTGGGAGGACTGTGTGTGTAACAAGTTCTAGCTATCAGAAAATTCAGTTCAAGGATTTATCTACTAACATAAATTCAGATGAACTAAAATCTGTTTACACTATGTAAGGGTTCAAGGTTGAAACCACCTTTACTTATACATGGGAACCTCACTTAAATCCCGTCAAATAACCACTAAATAATTTTAAAAAATAAGTAAGGGATTGTTGAAGCATTTTAAAAAATTCAAGGACCCGTGGAAAATAGAGCTTCCGCAAGCCACACTAAGACATGAGCCCAATCCCTTTTTTGGTGAATGAGTTTGGGATTCAACTCAAATGCTGCAGGCCTTCTTACCTATTGAAGCCTAGAAATTTTTTAATTTGAATCCCTAAACCATCCTTGAACTTCACCCTTCTACTGCTCACCTAAAACACTAAAACTTAATCGCTTGAAGGTTTTTGCACTACCTCTATGCTTGACGACTCATACACTGATTCTTGACTCCCATGTCAACCTATGCTGACCAGATGAGAGAGGAAGTCCAGTTTAAAAAATGGATCAATCCCCTCGACGACTGAGTTTGCTACCCTCACTCCATGCTATATAAAAGAATGTGAGTGAGAAAAAGAGCGGCTTTTAGATATGACTAAGAAAAAGAGAAAGAGAAGGAAGAAAAATTGAGAAACCAGAGAGCTTGAGAGGGAGAAAGGAGAACAAACTGTGAGTGTTAACTGGAAAATATCTTTGAAGAAGAAGCTAGTGTGAGTCTAGCTCTACAGCAGTAGGCTTCACGTGTTTGTCTCTCATTCTCTATCTCTATCTCTCTCTCTCATTCACCTTCACTACTTACTGCATGTGACTATTGAACTCAACATTCCTACTTGTGAGGTTAGTCTTGAGTTCTTCAGTCCTCTACTCTAGGGTTTTCTTTCTCTATTGAGATAAAAAGTCTATCTCTAGAGCAGAGAACTGAAGAACTCAAGACTAACCTCCTCCAAAGCAGGAGTGTCGAGTTCAACAGTCACAGACAACAAGCAATGAAGGTGAATGAGAGGGAAAGAATGAGAGAAAAACAAGTGAAGCCTACTGCCGTGGAGTTGGACTCACATTGGCTTCTTCTTCTTCAAAGATACTCTCTAATTAACACTTATAGTTCGCTCTCCTTTTCTCCCTCTCAAGCTCTTTTGTTTTTCAGCCTTCTTCTTTTTCTTTTTCGCACTCATTCACATTCTTTTATATAGGGCGTGAAGTGAAGGTAGCAAACTCATTTACCATGGGGATTGATCCATTCTCCAAACTATACTTCCTCTCTCATATGCTCTGTATAGATTGACGTGGAAGTTAGGAATCGACACCTGACTCACCAAGCACAGAGGTAGAGCAAAAGCCTTATAACAACTGAGTTTTACCTTTTTGGGTGTGCAGCAGAGGGGTCAAGTTCAAGGATGGTTTAGGGACTTAAATTGAAAAAATTTCAAGCTTCAATAGGTGAGTAGAAGCCCAGCTCCATTTGGGTTGAAATCCCACATTCATTCACTGAAAAGGGGACTAGGCTCATGGTCTGAGTGTGTCCTGCAAAAGCTCTGTTTAGAACTCCAAAAAACTGAACCTAACACCTCCTTAAAGGTTATAAAAGAGGGGTGATGCAGCATGCATGTAGGTTAGTAAATGTGTGCTCAAGAGGCAAGAATAAAATTGATAAAATAAATAAGAAAGATAAACAAAATTCCTACTTACACATCCACGTGCTAATTCAGTTGATTCTTTAGATTGTATTTATGAGCATGATAAGAGTTGGAATCTACAAAGAAATAAACTGATGAGGGACCTAAGCAATTAATAAAAAAAATCTGACTAAAGTTTGGAAATAAAACATTATATTTGCTGTCAAAATTTTCTGTTGCTTAAAATGTGGTAGAATGGTATCTAAACAATAGCCAAAACTGATGAATATGATCAAGAACAACCAAGATAATTGGTGGTTCACAAAACTAAATTTAGGGGCAGATTATTAATGAGGTTATGGTCAATAGAATAGAACTAAACTACGAGGGTATGAT
>JAOXJP010226046.1:0-11561 GCA_025762735.1 Platanus orientalis | reverse complement strand
TTGTTCCATGTGAAGTCACCTGGTGTCCTGGACAGAACATCTATTTTGATTAATTAATACACATGTACTTATTAATTATATATTTACAATAATACCCTCCATGTGTATTGGCTCAAACACCCTTTGTAAGGTCACGTGTCACACATTGATTGCTAATGGAGTGGTATCTATCCATTGAGACTAGAGATGAATTAAAATCCCGGAGAATCCTTGCCCTCCGATTAGGTGTGCCCCTTAATGGGTGCTAACAGTGTGCCCGCAATTAACAGGTGACACGTCACGTTGAAAAAGTGATTTATACTTTTTGGGGGGTGCTTTTCACTTTTTTGATATGATGTGTCACCCTCTTGTTGTGGGATACCATTGGCACCCTTTAAGGGAGCCCCCCCCCCCACGTGAAAATCCCGGCTCCACCCCTGACCATTAACAAGTAACAGACCTGACCATTAACAAGTAACGGAAAAAGTATACTCACCTGTAGGCTTCACTAGTTTGCAAGGAATTTTGAAAAAGTTGGAACGAAAATAAAACAATTTTCCCCGTAGTACAAGATTATTCATGTTTGATTGTATGAAAATTTTGGGGTTTAAAAGGAGTTCTCGAGAGTCTCCCAATTTTTATAAAATTTAAATAAAAATATGAGAGAGAGAGAAATTAAACTATCCGTATGAGAAAAGGAGAGTAGGATTAGTACAGATTTTGAATCATCTCCAGTGTGAATGGACAGGTACCACTCCATTACCAATCAATGCATGAAATGTGGCCTGACAAAGGTTTTTTAGTCAATACACATGGGTCAAGGGAGGGCATTATAGTACATACACAATGAAAAAGTACCTCTGTATTTATTAACACACTTTGTCAGACCTCGTGTCACATCGTGAACAGAGACTGGAGTGGTACCTGTCCATTCAAACCGGAGAGATGTGAACTCATTAGTGCAAGTTTCCTTCAAAATGTTCGAGATCCCTCACCATTCCATTGGCAACCAAACATCTTTTACAAAGTTGAGGGGAAATAAATTTTACTTCAATTTCCCTTTCCCCCCAAACAGACAGGGCTATAGG
This sequence comes from Platanus orientalis, assembly GCA_025762735.1. NCBI lineage: Eukaryota > Viridiplantae > Streptophyta > Magnoliopsida > Proteales > Platanaceae > Platanus > Platanus orientalis. The sequence continues at coordinate 10,494 of JAOXJP010226046.1, read as the reverse complement.
GTAGCTAGATATGGCATCATTAGGAATGTAGTACTGTTATCAACAAAACCATTATACATACATACATATACTTAGAATTGCCAGTATTGTGAAAAGTACCATGAACAGAGCATTATTGATACAGGGATGTCCTGTATATCCAAATTTGAATCTGAATCTGAATCTGAAAGACACAGCCGGTTCTGGTTTTCCAACATTGAACAAAGAAGTTGAAAGAGGGAGGTGGGCGGAATGGATGGGGGAAGAATTTAGACAAAATTAAACGTACACAGCAAGCCCAAACAATAGAAGAAAATGCCAGACACGACACAGTCAAACAAGCAGAAGTAGCTATTTGAATGATTTCACTTCTTCAATACACTGCAACAAATCAAGCACAGATCCATCAGAATAATTAAATGAATGGTAACACAGCATCAACAGATAATAAAAGCAGTTTTTAGACTAATTTGACTGCCTGAAGTGAACTTTGAAATGTCTGAGGCAGGAGTGGCAGGTTAAAACACTGTAAAGAATTGACGATACTATTAAGCACGTTAAACATAACATGATTGTCGTCTACTATGCTACTTTCAATTACTTGGTTTCCAAACCATTCGGTCATCCATCATTGCATACAACGAAACTTTGTAAGGAATTGAAGATAGTATAGCACATTAAACATGATAATGATTGTCTTCTACTATGCCAATTCAATTATTTTAATTTTCAAACCATTCAGCCATCCATCATTGCAGAGGATATTAATCAAGATCTCTAGTTTAAGAGCACAAGTCAGATGGTACAGGACAAGGGAATCCGATTCAGGTAACCATAACAGCATAGCAGTACACAGTGTGCATATGGAAGGAGGTGGAACCCACTCCATACAAACCAACTGCATTAAATAATCTTAACTATTCAAATTATCAAAGACAAAAAGAGAAACTATTATGGGCTCACTTGCATTAAGTTCTCCAACAGTCAGAAGATGCAAGACATCAAACAGATCTATCCCTAGCGTAAGTTGCCTAGCTGGAACCCATCATTGATGAGTCATGCCTTACTCTCATAGCAGCAGCGTTTATGTCCAGGTTTCCCATCATTAAAAGGGGTCCTTTTGCTCTGACACGGCTTACGTCAAGGGAATCCACTTTCCTTGTTCCTATTCTTACCACCAATATTGGAGACACTATGATGGCTTCAAGAGGGTAATATAAATAAAAAGACCTGAGGGGTTAAGACTAGATAGACAATGACACAAATACTTTGAATGTATCACAATCATGAGGTTGTCAAAAGGCCAAGGCTACTTCAGGCAGCAAAAGGCATCTAAGTAAATACCTAAGGAAAGCACCCAGTGAAGAATACAGTGGTATATTTTAAAATAGCACATCATACATATATTCTTACATATGACTACTACAGAAAGAGATCAAAATCATAATAGAGTGATAAGAATTACCTAATCATAATCCATGCTATCACATGTATAATTCATTGTTAAAAAATTAAAATAAAATAAAGCATGATATGACAATGATGTGACACCAAAGCAACATGGGAGAAATTAAAAGATTCAAAGCATATAATGAGAAGAACGAGACAGCAATTTAGTTCAAATATGGAAACGGATGGATGTTAATGTCACCACACCCGAGGATCCCCTTAGTTTGCCTGTGTGTCTGGATGCTTGAATTTCAAGTCTAAGCTAGCCGCCTAGGCTAGTCAAGTGCCTGTTACAACACTCCATCCCTCAAAATTTATTTTCACACACTATTACACACTATTGGGACAGCCTGTGAGTCTTTGTGAAATTTCTGCCATGGAAATTGAACATGATGATTGATTCTTAAAAGCCACTGTCAGCACAATTGGCTTTTTTTGAAGAAGGTAAGATAATTATATTAAAAACCGCAGCCAACAAAGCATGAGGAATGCTAACAACCAGGCGCCTAAGCAACCTAAGAACACAAGGAAACTACACAAAGATTACAAAATGAAGTGGTCCCAATCAAACATCCAAGAGTGGAATGACGGCCCCTCCTGAGCAACAAATAGCCAATCAAATAATCTGGCCAAAATTGCATCGAAAATCTGTCAGCACAATTTTCTACAAGTAGCTTTTTACAAGAGCAGAGGCTTTCTTTTGGTTATCAGCAGACAAAAGAAACCATAATGGATTTGACAATGATGAGGAATAAGAGAATTGGTCCTTCAGAAAGTCAATATTTTCCTTCAGTAAATCACCCTTATGGTTCATCAAAGAGCTCCATCCTGTGTCCGTGAATTCAATGCAAGGACTTATCCGAAGGAAATGGTTGTTTTGGACAAGTCCCCTCAACCCCCCACATAATACGCAGTTTTGGAAAAGTTTGAATGTGCAAGTAGATTTTCTGTGGAGTTACATGTTGCAAGTTATATCAATGAAAAAGGAGACAGCTTACATATAAAAAGAAGGGGGCAAATGGAGACTAAAAATCACAGGAAAGTGGTCTTGGGAGATTTAGGGGCTGAACAACATAATTTTCGGCTCAGGCAATGTAGTGAAGCAAACAAGAGGAAAGACCTTTATCGGTATGAGAGAAATTGTCACCACATAAATTTCAAAATGCACCACCTAGCACCACTTACAATACTCATATCACTGGTTCTTAAAGGAACCCATAATATAGACTAATCTCAAAACTTAAATTTGATTTAGTATCAACCAACATTTCTAACGTAATTCCTACTTTAAAATCCATTATTGTTATAGCTTTCTAAATTCTTTGACAAAATAATATTCCTTCCTTCTAATTCCTTTGACTTACTTGAACAAAGGAAAGCCCATTGCCTAATTATTTTGGAGCAGCTGAAATTCCCTGTTTTATATCCTTATGAATAATAAGTTTCCTTGACATAATCCTGATTAACACATTAGTTGCAAACCCAAAGAAAATCATTCATAACAATCCTTGCAGTCAGGGCTCACTCTAGCAGTAACCTGCTACAAAAGTTGTTTGTCCACATTCTCTAATTTTCCATTTGTAATTATATTCTCTAATATAAGAAAATCTAAAAAGGGTCTTGCGTGATTATTTACACTGGTCAGGTCATAACATATGTCGCAAAGCTCTTCTTTTCCAATAACTCTTTGAAGAAGCTCAACATTCTCTGTGCCTTCCCCTATAGTCAGATCTTTGCAAATGAGATATTGAAATCCCACAAAGAGTTCGATTCCTAGTTTCCAATTAAGAAAAAAATTTGCAAATGCCTCATTTAACATATATGTAGCTACAACTATCTTGATGGGAGAAAAAGGGAGCAGATAATACATGTGTTGTGAAATAAAAAACATCTCCTGGATAAGCTTTGCAACTAGGTGGTTTTTGTAATAGAAGAGACATTTAGCAATAAGCTTGTGCTTGTTTGGAGGGACCAACGCAATGCATGCAGTTAATTTTTTTGAGAATGGCAATAGCAATTCATTAAAGAGACATTGCATGCAGGTAATGATAGACACAATAATCATTTTTTTTAATCACCATTACTGGCTCCATTGAGTTTGCCACCATAGAACACAATAGTTACACCTACTTGTTCTACAATTCTTTTTAGGTTATGCAAAGACGGGGGATAGCTTTAATCATGGATACATATGTATCCTAGACATACTGAAACGACTGCAATTATTGGGGTATCAAACCGCTAGTGATTCATACTCCTTTTTTATCAAAAAATTCCATCAAGTTGACTATATTTTGATATATCTATTTGTCTATATAAATAGATACAGGATCCAACCTCCCCGCTTTTATGGTGTATAAAATATACATTTTCCCTCGACCCTATGTCCAAATAAATTGCTAATAGAAAGTTCCATTGGAACAATTATTTATTTTTGTGTACCTCTCCCCCCATTTCAGCACGACTCTTTGGGAAGATTTATGATAACAAGGTTTCCTTTAAGGCTGTGTCTGGTGCCTAGAACATAGGCCTCAGGAGAGGAGAAAAGAAAGCGAATTTTTTTTTTTTTTAATTTTTGAGATATAAAAGCAGCAATTTAAAAAAAATTTAAAAAAAAAGGAAAGAGAAAAAAAATACAAAGCATTCACCTCCTCGGTGAATAAAGAAAGGAGCAGAAAATAAAACAAAGAAAACAAAAACACAAAGCAAGCCCAACAAGACAAAGGACTACACAAGCATATAAGTTTTAATAGGCACATCCCAAACAGCTAACCACTCCAACTCGTAAAGTCCTTGTCCAAAGAGACCCAAACCAACAAAGACTTATAGACATGAACATGGAGACAATCTAGGGTGGAAGACTTATCCTCAAAGATGTGTCGATTCCTCTCCTTCCAGATTGCCCAACAGATAGCCCTCAACAAGACCCGCCGAATAACCTTAGGAATAACCCCAAAATCTCTAGACCACCATCCAGAAATTAGGCCCCTGAACAAGTCTGAAAAGACCCATGAAATACTAAGGTGAGAAAGAAACATCCAAATCTCCCACATCATATGGCAATTAATGAAAAGGTGGTCCACTGTTTCCTCCGCCCTCATGCACAAAACACATTTATTGGCCAAATTCCACCTTTTACTCTTTAAATGGTTGAGAGTAAGAATTTTATCCAGGGTCACAGTCCAAAGAAAAAGATTAGAATTTGGAGGGAACACCCCAAATCCAGATGCCCCAATGAGAATAAACCAGATACTCTTCCTAATCCAGTCTAGCATAGAAAGATTTGGTGGAAAACTCGCCTTTCTTATTGAGCCTCCACCAAATGCACCTGTCACTCACCCCACTGGTTGGTTTAGACTCCTCCAACCTGCCTAACAACCTCAGCCAATTATCCCAATCCCAATCCCAATTATTCAAGTTTCTTCTTAAATTAAAACACCACACCCCACACCCTTACGACCGAAATAGTCGACAACTAGACCTTGATTTTTGTTAGTTATGAGATATAAATGTGGAACTCCTCCTTAGGGGAGGAATCCCCACACCAAATATCCTTCCAAAAACGAATTTCCTCCCTAATAACCATTTTGAATCTAGCAAAACAATTGAATTGCCCATTCCCATGCATGACAGATTTCCAAATTCCAGTCATGAGAACCAGTAACCTTTCTAGATCCCAATTCAAACTACTCCATACCTGGCTACAATGATTTTCCTCCATAAACTATCTTCTCTCCAAATCTCCAAAGCCATTTCCCAAGGAGGGGCCTGGTTTTGACACATAAACAAACATCTTTCACATGATTCCTTTTATGTTTATATGCTCATGGAAAAGAAAAGGTATTGAGTACGTTTTTTGTGCATTAAATAGAGAGAGAGATCGCAAAGATCTCTTTCTCTAAACATCTGTTCAAGTGGAGGCACAGATTTGCAAAATCTATGGCAGATGAGTTAGCCAAACAGAATGTTTCTAGTCTCTAGATCTAGTTTGGTGGGTGGGCCAAGAATTCCCCTCTACTGAATGGCATTTTAGTCTGGATCTTCATTCTCAACTGCCTTTCGTAGCAGTAGCCTTAATTGTATCTATGTACCATTGATTTATTTTAATAAATTTCTGTTATTCAAAAAAAAACGTGTAGAGAGAGAGAGAGATGTGATGAAACATCTATTGTTACAACAAGGGGAAAAAACCGAAAACAGGGAAAGCTTGAGGCCACCTGGGGAGCTCAGTGATTGAATCAACCCAACACTCTAGGCAGGTGAGCATAGGGGCACTCAAGGCCCTAAGCATCCATCAAGCTGATCTCTATTAGATGGGTTCTCTATTTTCTTCTCTGATGAGTTAATGGAGAGCTTTGGTTTGATTAAAGAAAAAAGAAACAAAAAAATGGGGTACACCATGAAGAAGACATAGACAAAAATAATGTTTAAGGGAAATAAGGAGTTGTGTAGATTGTTCACACCCAGATGCCATCATGAAACAAAAGGGTGCATTGTTGAAGGCACAAAAAAGGAATAAAGAATTCAGTGTACTCCATAACACGGAAGGGACCGTGAGAGAGAAAGCATTGGCAGGGTTGGGTCTTGGTACAACAGCTCTCGACAAAAAGTTAAGTTGTGAAGGTGCAGAAGATTGATAAGACCAAAGACAAGATTGATGTCCAACAGTTAAGATTGATGTTTTTGTAAAGATTGGTAGTGTGGGAGAGCCGTTGGTTGACATACCTACCCCAATATACCTTATATGTGTGACTCAAATAACAGAATAGTCATTTTATCAGGAAATTGTGACTTTTGAGGAAGTTGTTTCTCAACTAGTTGTGCTTTCTTGCAATTCATAAGCGAGAAAGTAAACTTTCTCAGCCTATTTTCTTCCAACCCACACACAGCATCGATGGAAAATGATATCCTCACTCATGAGAAGAACTAAAGACCATTGTCAATTCTGTATCATCTCCTCGGTCAAAGCACATCAACTTCAAATATTCAGTAACTGAAGGGAGGGATACTATCATTCTTTTTATTGTAATGGGTAACTGACACATGCACAAATGCATGCAGGCAAAAGAAAAGAAGAGTTATCACAGACCATTTGCCCAGAACATTTAAAAAAATAAAAGTAAGGAAACTGAATTTGTAATACTCGTACATCTATACATGCTTTTTTTTTTTGGGATAATTTATATCTATACATGTTTTTACGTTACTACGGAAGAAAGAAGGAACTTACTTATATAAATAGGCAGCGATTCCCAGAATTATACACAACAAAATAATATCGATACAGAAGTTCCGACTGGACCTCAGCTGGACAAAGTAGCCATTGTCAGAAACATGCTCAATAAATGAATCTACAACTCTCATAACTAGCCAAAATATAGATGTCAATCCAAACTTAAATTAAGCAAAACTCATTTACCTGTGTAACCGTGTCCTTGAGTCTAACATTTGTGTTTTTGAGGTCAGCAGTCGCCCTGTCGACCTGTAATGGCATCAAAATCATACTAGGTAATAAATAATAATAATTTTTATCATATTGCATGCTCCCATGATGTACTTCAAAATAATGAAAGGTAAATGAAAGGACAAGCTTCTCACCTTAGTGTCAATCTCGTCAATCAATGGCACTTGCCTATCCAACTCCTGGACATATTAAAAAATATGATCAATTACTTATTTATCCCATTGCATGTGAGTTATATAATAACATGCAAAACAACAAACCTCATTCATGTCATGAGCCATATTTTTTAGTGTATCCAACCCTTCTGATATAATATCCAGACCTTGATCCTGCATAATTGTCAAATTAGATAGTGTGAGGATGCAGGAATACACAGATCAGAAAGTCAAGTAGACAAAATCAAACCATGTGCATTAGATGTAAGCAACATTTTTTTGGAGTTAGACATAAACAAAATTGCAACCAGGATATAACACTTACCTGCCTCATTTTCCGCATTTCATACTCTTGCCTAAATTGACTTGACCCTTCAGTCTATTGAAAGAATTCGGAGTCAAACTGTCCATCTGTGATAAATTGTGAAACAAGACAAGAAAACTACATTTAAATGATTGAAGTTTCTCGCTACAATAATTAGGAAAACCACAAAAAAAGAACATGGAAAATATAAATGGGACCTCAGTAAGTTGGAAGTCACTGATTCATCCAAAAAAATAAAGTTGGAAGTCACCTGATGTTGAGTCGAATTTGATTCCATTATTAGAAGCTGCAGATGCCCAACCTCCAGTTTGCTTGGCTGCAGTTGCAGTCCCATCTGGTATTGCTTGAATCCTCTCTGGCAATGCAAGAACCAAATCATTACGGGTGGCAATTTCTTCTCTCGACAGCCCTTTGACCTGTAATAACTTTTGTGTAATTATTTTTATAATAGAAAACTAACCTTTCTAATTTCATTATCTTGAAATCAGATCATTGAGGATATTAAATATGATTAAACTAAATCAATTTAACATATATCATTTTAATAGCAGAGTAACAAGATCTAGAATCAGTGAAATTTTTTTTTTATTTCATTAGCAATTCAAAAAGTTAAAAGACTTCAAATATTATTTCTATTCGTTCAACAGCTCCTTATATACTCTGTACTTCCACTACAAAACCGCACATAGTGCCATGCAAGAAGAAACAGTAATGAAAAATGATTCCTGATGGTAAACATTATAAAAGATACGATAAAACAAATGGACGTGCAAACAGACAATAAAAAACAACTATAACAGCAGTGTAAGCTAATAACTAAATTAAAATGCACCAATAAACACAAAATATATGCGTTGTTCATCGTGTCGCAATATTCACGACATTATTTTCAAGCAATTGTATCCATTTTTATAGAAACGTGCAACAAAACTTAAGAACTACAAGCTGCATTACAGATAGGACGCGTTGCACGTAGCCCTAGAACATTTCCACTTGATCCAAGCCTGGGAAATTGACCGGATAAAATTTCTGAAAACTATAAATTCTAACAATAAAATCATAGAAAAGGAAACATAAAAGAATGGATCCAATGAAATTCGCAAAGGAAAAAAAAATGTGAATTTTAAGAGCGTTTATATAAACAAAATAAGATTTGGAAGACTTTCAGAGTGAGATAACCTTCTTAAGCGCTAATCTCTGCAGCTTGGGGACCTCCTCGAGCAATCGAGCCTTCGTTCGACGGATCTCTGCGTTCAAAGCCACAGCAGAGGCCCTGTTCTTCTCCTTGGAAGCGATCTCCGATTTCTACAAGATTCATTACAAAAATTATTACATTAGATCTGTTTTTTTTTTTCCTGAAGGAGGGCGGGGGAGGAATGAAATGAAACCCTAGAGATAGAAGAAGAAGAAGAGAGGCTGAGAAAAGGAAGAGGACCTGAAGAGCTGCATCAATGTCGGCCTCGACGACGGAGTAGAGACGAGCGAATGCATCTTCGCCGGAGACGTTTAGATCCTTCTGCTTATCGATGTCGTACTTGTCGTATTTCTTGCAGATCGCATCCACGCGCGTCAGAATGTCGATCACGCTCATCTTTTCTTCCTTTCTTTTCTAATTCTTAAATTTAACTCAGAATGCCGAGAGATAGATGGATGGGTAGAGAAAAATTGCAGATAGGAGAAAGGGAGATTTGGATCTATGAAAGAGCAATTCTTTCTTTATTTCTACTCCGTTGTTTCTCTCGTGGGCTTGGCGAATGAGCTGTTACGCGCATGTTGCGGCTTTGCTTGAATTAGAAAGGGAACTGATATTTACACCACATAAATTTCTGAATTCACCGCACTTAAATTTTTTTTTAGTCACACCTTAAATTTTTTTTTTGAACTGCCCCCCACGCGCTTACTCGTTGCTGATTTCACTCATAAATTTTTGAACTTATCTCATCCCTTTCTCAGTATACCTTTTTTGCCACACCTCTATTTTTTAACTAACTAAAACTCTCACACCTTGTATCCCTTGTCCCATAGTTTTCTCTCCAACAAATAGAATCACAGTCAAGCAAAGCTTTTTCTCTTCCTCACTCGTTGCCGAATGTCATTTCTCTACCACACAATCACTCTCCATTTGATTCTTCGATTGTCTCTCCATCTCCTTCACATTTTTTCTCCCCCTTCCTCTGCATTTAAAGTTCTCTCATTTTTTCTTACGTTTCCTCTCAACCTCTCATTCACTTTGTCTCTCATCAATATGGTTCGTACACAATGTGAACGACCCCGTACACAAGGTAGACGATCATCTGCCGTTAACGAATGTGAATTTTTGTTTTTTTTTCTTGGGATTTTGGGGGTGTTCAAACTATGATTGTCGAGCAAGGGACCACCGCTAGACCAGCCCAACCGAACAGGGTAGCCCCCGCACGGTTGGCTGGGTCATGCAGGGCTACCATGCTCAGCTGGGCTCGCCGAACAGTGGTCCCTCACTCAGCAACCACAATCCAAGCGCCACAAAAAACAAAAAAAAAAATATTAATAATAAAAATTATGCACTAAACACTATAAAAAAAAATTTTAAATAAATTTTAAAAAATGTTTTTGAAATAAAACATACATGTTCTTAGTAACCTCTTTCTTCCAGTTTCTCTGCAACTTTCATGTTCTTAGTTTTTTCTTGAAATGTTTAATGTGTTTGTCTCAAATTCTCCACATGGTATTTAATCAAATATTGAATGACATTTGTGTTTGATATAGATGCATGAGACGAGTATTTTGTTCCCACTGCATCTGTCCGTCAGCGTCAGGCTATAGAGAGGATAAGCCCATCTAGGCATGAGGTATCTACCAGCCACGCACACACAAAGATTACATCTACCAGTCGCTCATTCACAAAGGTTGTAGTAGATAACCATACTAGAGGAAAGATGCCAGATGTTACTAAGGATGATATAGAGGTGTCTGTCCCTAGAGCGCCTACTGACCCGACACTTTTTACCAGCTATTACATGCATGTTGCTGCACTTATATGGCAGTATCAGGTAATATTATTAAGATTGAAAATTTATACTTATTAATAATATCTGGCATACTTATAGTATTTGTTTCAATTACAGGAGCGGCCATTGCTGAAG
>JAOXJP010226045.1:0-11561 GCA_025762735.1 Platanus orientalis | reverse complement strand
CTCAGCCCCCTGATGTCATCCTAATACATCAGGAAAAGCAAATTTCCGTACCTAATCCCAGCCCTCTACATGTCATATATATATATATATATATATATATATATATATATATATGATCTGGACCCATAAAAAGTGATGGTATCCGTTTCTTTGAAATTTGATTTTCTTGGAAGCAAGCGAGCATAGTATATAGTATATTAAAGTACATAATTATCGTTTTTTTTTATAAAATAGTATATAGTTTAGTATATATTGCTTATACTTTATTATACATTATATATTATGTGTACTAAAGGAAGAAAATGTTATGTGATGAAAAAGTGTTTAAATGTTATGTGATGAAAACATGTCTGGTGAATTATAAGCTAACATGTGTTGTGTTGGGGGTTAAAAATGTCCAAAATAGTGTTCAGAAGAAAAAGTAGGTATCTAAAAAGAGACATCAAATTTTTGTATATTAATCAATGGCATGCCTACAGAGGTATGTGTCAACACAAACAATCATTCTCCTATACTAAGTTATTGAATTCTGATTCTGCTAGAACACTTGAACAATGGTTTCATCTAAAACTGTTTTAACCCTTTTTAGACTAAAAATCATGAAGGATGGATCTGGTTCCACCATCATTGGTGAAGGCAGGAGTTGAAAAAAATAATAATAATAGGAGCAACGGGTGATACACCACTACCAAAAATATGGGCAAAAACAAAGGTAGACGCACAGCCGAGCGAGAGAAGAGACTGCAAGGTACACCAAATCAGTTGCGGGGGACTCAGTCCTAAGACGGATCAAAGATGATAGGGGAACCTCTCACTGCATATAGTATATATAGTATAAAGTACATAATATATAGTTTTATTAAAAAATATTTATCCAACGTATATGATATAATTGTAGTATATATATTCTATTTATATATATTTTATCATTTAAAATTTATATTTATAAATGACCATCGTTGCATTCTATTGCGTTTACACATCAAGCACTTGAAAAGTTACCATAAAATATAAAGTAAATGTATCACATAATTGATAAGCTCGCCAATGTCGACTGGTGTTCCAATCCTATAGAGCATAGTTATTAAACCCGAACCGGACATTGACCCGGTTGAAGACATGGGTCACTGGGTCAATGGTTCAACCGGTGGGTGATTGGTCAAACCGTAGAGTCAATTAAAAAATAAAAGTATTTTTTAAAAATAAAAATATTAAATAAGAATATAAGTTGGAAAAAAATTCTATAACAATTTTATAATACATATTCTTAAAAATATAATGTAAATAAAAAGAAAATGAATACATAAACAAAAATGAAAGTTTGTATAAATTATTACTTTTAAATGTTAGGTACAAAACAAAACACGGCTGTATAGCTTAGTGGTAAAGCCACTTAGTAAAACCTATATTTTGTCTTTTTTCCATAACCTGGGGTTTGATGGTTAGACCGGTCGAGTTAGACGGTTTGACAAAAAACCCCTGGGTTTCAATGAATTTGACCGGGTCAAATGTAAAAACGATCTGATCAACAACCCGGACCGGTTGAAGTGCCGGGTCATTGGGTTACTGGTTCGATCGTCTAGTCCAGTTTAGGTTTAATAACTATGCTATAGAGTGTACTTGGTCGACCATTTGACGAGCCTCCCTTTGACAAAGCCCATTCAATGCATCCAGCTTCCTACTATTCAACATCTTCATGACATATACCCTACGAAGCATCCGCCAGTTTGCACAGTAGGGTATTGTGATCATCTCAATGCCTCCATAATCAGTCATCACCACAACAGGGATATCTTTGTTGTCAAATGTTATGTCTGTGAGTTTGAGGACCTCATTGGCAAGCAATGGAGAATTAACATCGACAATTCATCAAAAATAATAATAACATTGACACATAACTTTTTGCCTAGTTGAAGTTTTATAATAGGACTATAGACTTTGGAAAGCTCAACAAAACATTTGTGCAGCTTCCAGTGTAAGAACGGAAGATTTCTTACCACAGACAAGACACGAAGGCCTGGAGGCAAAATTACAAGGTGAATCTTTGACGACATCCCTATGAACCGCCACATAGAGATAGCCACTGTGATCGATAAAACGATCACAACCTTGATGATTTTGTTGCTTTCCCACCACCACAACCACAAAATACTAAAACTCATTATTGAAGACTGGAAAATAATATTATTGTGTGACCAAATAACAAAGAGGAAGAGAGGGAGGAAGAGAGAAAGATGAGAAAAGTTGATTCCAAGACTTATTGTGCGACCATCTAATAGAGAGGAAGAGAGGGATGAGAAAATTGAAACCAAGACTTACTATGCGACCATATAACAGAGGAAAAGAGGGACAAGAAAACTGAAACCAGGACTTACTGTGCGACTAACAGCAAGGAAGAGAGGGAGAGAAAGACAAGAAAACTGATACCCAGACTTACTATGTAACGGTCTAACAAAGAGAGAGAGAGAGAGAGAGAGAGAGAGAGAGTCTTAAGACCTCCTTAGTCAATAGCCAAACTTGAGAGTTATGAAACATTTAACCCTATAGAGTTGTAAGTTAAGCAACATATTCCTTTCCCCTTCGTCACATGCCTATGCCCATCTGCACCACAGCTTTCCCAAACAAAACTTGTTAAGTTTAATTATAAAATGAAACAATACATAAAGCTAAAAATTTACTAGAAGTAGTTAATGTAGAATCTTTAGTGCAAGTAGACATTTATGTCGTTAAATTCAAAAAATATTTGGAACAACCTCCGGCATGTGGCAGAAAGCGTCTCGAAATGAGCATTAAAAGGGATATATTCTTCCATCAATCTCCTTTCAAAAGGCAAATGGCTTACGCCAATGAACTCCAATAGCGAAATCCCCAGCTCGCCATATTGACATAAAAAAGTGTGGGTGTTAGGACACCACATTGAGATCGCTTCCGCTACCATCGCGTGATGTTTATCGAAACTGCCAGTAGAACCACGTAATGCCTCAGCCATTCTAATGACATCTATCTCTGCGCGATAGTTGTCAAGACAGTGTTTGATAAGAGCTTCCCATTTTCTTCCTCCAGCTGAAAAAGAAGAGGATTCTCTGTAAAGTCGACCAACCCATGCCGCTTCTCCTAAGCAAATCTTTCAAATTAGACTCCTAAAAGCACTGGTAGTTGAGTCTTTAAAAGTCTATCCTTCCTCAATAGAGAGAAGTAGTGTATCATGGACTGAATTTTCTCGGTGAGCCCGATCGTCCAGGCGACACCAACCCTTGCAGACATGTCTAATATAGTTAGGAGGGCTTAATGCATGATCTATTATTGGGTCAAGAAATTCTAGGTCAAAAAGGCTTCGGCTATAGACCCATTCATGAGTTTGACGAATTAGAGAAAGGAGGTTATCACGGCTTTCACGATCGTATAAAAGTTTTCTCTTGGGAGCCATTACTCTATGAAGAAAAAAAATAGGAATCGGAAATTAAATAAAGAATGTGCAAGTATTACTGCAAATGAGCATTTTAGTGTGCGAATAAGGAATGCGATTCACATTCCCGCGAATTTATGTAAATTTTTGTGGTACGCCTGTGGGCGAATAAGAAAGGAAATATACATTCACACCCAACATCTCGATGAACGAGGAGAGCATGAATGGGTGGCGCCTCAAACCATGAGTGAATACGGGGAGACTATTTCGCAAACACTCAAGCCAGCTTCAAAGGGGCAAATGGTTGCTGGAAACCTAGTCCTCACCTGAGACGAAGAACGAAATTCCTGGATGTGCCTTAGAGCATAAATCTGTCAAAATGGAGCCAAAACCTTCAAGATTCTTCTCAAAACGATCCTAGTCTTGAGGTTAAGCTATTTATCAAAATGAAAGTAGTGTCTGAAGGCTTGAAACTCACCTAGAATCAAAAGAAAGATCTTGGGCCCAAGAAATAGAAGAAGCTCACGCAGAGGAATTTCTCATAGTTGGAAACGGTAAAGAATGGTGTTGGAATGCTCACTAGGACAAGAGGAATCGTTGGAAGGTTTGAAGTAAGAGATTCAATGCAAAAGGGTGTGAGGATTGAAAGCTTCACACGGTTGATAATGGCGGATTCCAAATTTTGTCTTAGATGACTAAGGAAGACGAAGAAGGGCCTTTTTTACACCCACAGGGGTACTTTGGGCAGACCATAAGGAATTTGAAAGAACATGCCTTTTGACAAGGGCAAGATGGTCGTTTCATTCACAAGATACGATGGAAAGGTGACTAAAGAGGCGTGCGTCGTCAGTTATCATTATTCCTCGAAGAATGCATCTCTAAATGAGAGTGCGCGAATGAGAAAATTAAATTATATTCACCCAACATGTTTACGGGCGAATGACGATTTGATTATTCATTCGCCACAATGTTAGTGGCAAATGATAAAATGAATTATCATTCGCCACCACTCATATTCAAAATTTCCCAAGGTAGCATAAATCAGGGTGGCTGGGAGTTTTGTCTTCTTTGAGCTATGCGTTTGATCTCTAAGAGGCCAAAGTTGGTCAATCATTATGAAAGTAATCAACTTAGACTTTGAAGAGTACAACAGTCGCACACATTGGAAGACCTAGCAACACTAATTTTTGTTTAAATAAAGTAAGCAAATTTGGATGAAATATGAAGCATAAAGAATATAAAGACACAAAAAAAGATAGTTCATTCATAAGATTGAAAGAAAAAAAGGAATATATGGTTCCTCATGACATGAAAGAAAAAGCAAAAGAAAATAATCATCTTTCATAGTAAAGAAGATCAAATAAAAACCCTAAGCTTGTCTCAGAGTGCCTCAGAGAGAGGAGCTTGTTGTTGAAGGACGGCATTAGCATCAGCCCATTTAACAACTTCTTCGGGGTGGGTTTCATCACTGCCACTATCTTGCCTTGCAGTTAAGACAGCTTTGGCCCGAGCAATTAGTTGCTCTTTATGCTCGGCAGCACCTTCACTATCTTCCAGGATAGCATAGTAACCATTCATTTAATGCCAAAAACATGTGTATTCTGTTTTAACATAATGGAAATGCTCCACTAACGCCGCCAATTCTATGCTTACGAAGTTGTCCAGACGAGTTACTTCTGCATAGTTCCGATTCAAATCAATTATCTTCTCCTCTGATTCCTTAATGAGGGCTTCGAGATTAGTGGAGGGTTAAGCAAGCCTTAAGGTCTCCTCAGCCTACGTTATGGTAGTAAAAGAGTTCAAAAGAGACTCTATAGTCCTCCTGATCCACGCATTCTTGAAGTACATCTTCACATCATCTAGGTAAGATAAAGCTTTAGCTTGAGTACATGGCAATGCAATTGCTATGGGATCCATCTCAGTAAGATCTTGCAAAAGGCGAGTACGAGCATCAAGCGACTATCTTGCGTTAGCATGAAAGTCCTCCAATTCCATTTCATTATAGTCCCATGGTGGTAGGACCTCTTCATCTTCAAAAAAAAGCTTTGTACAATGAAAGAAAAGTCAAAATTTAGAATTGCCTGAATACTTTTGCCAAAGATGAATACCTGATGCCGGGATAAGTTCTAAGATAGGGATTGGCTCAGGCTCAGAAGAAGATTTGGTCTCTGATGATGAATCAGGCTTTGGTATAAAAATAGGGTCCTCTGAATCTGAAGAGTCAATTACAATTGGCACTGGATTGCGAAGATAACTGGGTCTTGTTGTAGGGCTACGACTTGGTCTTGTTGCATGAGTAAGCCTTGGGTTGGTCCAAGACCTAAGTTTCATTCGCCTGGGATGAATATCAGGAGCAAAAGATTCACCCCTGCTTATGTTTAAAGATTTTCATTTAGGTTTCATTACTTGAAAATAATGAAAGAAACAAAACTTCTTCAGTATGAGATATACCTGCGAATGAAATAAAGAAAAGTGGGCGAATGAGGATTCTCCATCACATTCGCCCTCATTCGCGCACACTAAGTGAATGAATCTCAACTTGTGAATGAGAGCAAGGAGAAGTCATTTGCAGTTCACTCAAGCAGACAACTCACTCGATGAACCGGGAGGTCACGAATGAGCTGCCTAAGATGATAATCATCCCGAAGAAGATAGCAAGAATTGTAAACGAGAAAGAAAAGAAGAGAGGCAAAAGGTCTTGAAACCCAGTTATGAAACCCCTTCAAAAGACTCTCCTTCCCACATGGGAAAGAAAGAGGAAGAAGAAGAAAGGAAATCAAAGTCAAGAAGAAAGTATCTGGTCATAAAGGAGATTGGTATCTTTTTGTAGGTTCACCATACCCCGGACAATCATTAAAAAAGAAAGAAAGAAAGAAAACAAAATGAAGAAGAACTTATGTTTTCAAGAATTAAGAAAGAAAATCTAGAGATCTCAAAAGGCTCTACTATAAATGAGTTCTGAAAAGATGAGCTCAGGAAGATAGGAAAGAGAGTTATATACTCGTAGGGATATATTTGTCAACATACAGAGATTTTGAAAAGTTCCGGGAACAAATAAAGAAAGGATATCAACAGAAATAACTGAATGCCGTTATTTTTGCCTCGAAAAATGCATCATCTCCTTACTGCACTCGTAATGCATTTTTCAAGGGAGCACTTGTAGAAACACAAAAGTGCGTGCGAATGTCAATATGATATGGCACTCGCCACATTGTTGTTAGCGAATGGAAATTTAAATCATCATTTGCCCGTAATTAGAGAATTCTGAATATTCACTCGTGTCCTAAAAGTGTGCACAAATGAACTGTTCATACTCGCACACTGCGAAAACTAGAAACTGAAATTTGGGTTTATCTCTTTTGGGGTGGTTATTTTGGATAGCCACAACTCTTATAAGTTCCCTAACTGTCCAAAAGATGGGAAGAATGTATATTTTTACATAGAAGAATCACCTAAATCCTTAGGATAAGATTTGAAGAATCCTACCTCAACAGAAACAATATGGAAGATATAGAGTTCCTCCTAAACAATGACTCTTCTCTAGATTCGTTTCTGGTGCCTATAAATACCAGCATGCATGCATGAAAGGGGGAGATAGAAAATAGACAGAGAGATAAAGAATTCAGAAGTTGAAGATCCATCAGAAAGCAATCTACATTTGCCCAGCAAAAGTCTTAAGTTACCTCTCTTCCAAAAGAAGAGAAGGCAAGTCCATTATACCTTTGCCATCCTCCTAAAGAAGACATCATGAGAAGCTTTAAGATGATTCAGGTTGTGGATAGGTAAATCTCCTGATGTAAAAGCAAGCATAATTTTGTATACATATATATAAGCATATCATCTTCTTCCCTATCCTTCTCTACATTCTTGAAACTCTATACAAGCCAGAAACTTAAAGTTAATCAGAGGTTAGATGTGGTAAACGGTTGTAATTAACAAGTCTATTAGACTTGGAGTTTTAGTTCCTCGCTTATAAAATAATAAACTAGCCTCTAAAAACGGTTAGGTAATTTGTTCGATGAATTTCGCCTCATACCAAAGCTCGAAATTTGGTATTACACCGCCTTCGTTAGATTTCAGTTGTAATGACAGATGTCTTAACTCTGACTCCATCACATGTCCTTGTTCGTGGCTCTACTTCTAAATCCATTAAAATCCACGTATCATCTGTCTGTAGGCAGATTTTTAGGATGGTGTCAAAAAACAAATGAAGTGATTTTCCGAGTGGAAAACAAATGCCATTAGCTAAAAACTTTTCTTGAGAAACAGATATAGCCTTAACAACCAATTAGTGGGAATTAAGTTTCTACCTTTTTTTATTTCCCTTTCTTTCAATTCCTTTGTAAAAATGCAATTAAGAGTTACATCTATCAATTTAATTATCCAGAAAATGATGCCATTTAAGATATATTATAGGCATTTTTTATGGTCAACATGATTCTTGTGAGGTTTAGAACATGAAAGTAACAATCTTAAAGGAGATCATATTCACCAAGAATCACTAGTTATGATAAGACAGTAAATCCAGTGTAAGATAAGTAGGTTAAATTTGTTATATAATTTTACAAGATATGTTTTTTAAATGTATTTTCTCGTGACAAAGTTATATAAATTGTTAAGATTAAATTATTAAAGGTCAGGAGTTAGCTAATCATAAATTCTTATTAGTAACTACCATTAAAGATATTAAGTGATGTAAGGACCACTAAATAATTGATATTCGAATTAACTCTTTATGTTCCATATTCAACCACCTATAGAGCTAGAATTTTAACAATCTCAAGCGTGCACTTACCCTTAATCAATATTTTATACAATCCAAACTCATAGAGAGAGAGAGAGGGTCGAAATTGCCAACCCTAACACACAATGATGTAGTTTGGGTCAAGTGATGCCCAACTTCTTTGAGAAAAATATCCCCATTGCTTCATAAGCCATTTAATCTTCCTCCACACTTTATGGGGTATCAAGAAAAAACTAACCAAAATATAAGATTAGACTAAGATTCAAACAAGTTTATCATCCCAAATCTTTTTTATTAATTTTTTATCCAAATTATAGTTTATGTTACTGATATTATGTTTGTTATACAACTGGTAAATGTTGCAAATTCGTAGACTAATTTCACTCAGTCAAATGCAGATAATAACAAGTCAACAAGATAATGGAGAGAGAAATAAGGAAAAGAGATAAGAACAATGCACACATAAATTTTATGTAGTTCAACACATTAATAAGCTTACCTCTACAGTGCTTAAGCAAAGTACAATCCCCTAATTTTAAGAAGAATATAAGAGGAACATAAAACCTCATTTCATCTCTTACAAGTGGAGAGAATTACAGATCTAGAATACAAAAGAGCTCTTCAAGAAAGCTAAAAGAAATTACAAAAAAGTTGTTTGAGAACCAACAACAAATACTACTTTTATAGCTTGATTATCTTCTCAAGGAACTTCTTTTTACACTTTCTCTCGTTTTCTCTTTATGCTTCTTACTTCTCTTTGTTGCAGATTTATAGAGCTAAGAAAGTAACTATTGTGAGAGAAGAGCAAGGATGTAAAATGATGATTTCTTCTTCTAACCATTTTCCTTTTGTGTGAAGAAAGAGTTGCAATAGTAAAGAAGAATGAAAGAAATGGGATTTTCCAAACACCTTGAAACCCTAAGCCCATCATTAAAGGTTTCTTTTCTTTCACATAAAAAGAAAGAGATTTTTAATAGACTGGTCTTAACCGTTGGATCTAAGGTGTGAAGGAACGAAGCTACCTAACAGTAAAATGGGTCAGCATTGCTATGTGCAAGATTAGAGCTGGGTACTACCATGTCACCAAAAACAAGAAAAGGCTTCACTCCACGGGCATGCCCATAGAAACAATGTAAAGATAAATGTTCAAGTGTGCAAATATATGCCCTTTATAATCTCCAACTATAAAAATCTAGGGCTTCATTAATGCTATGAAAAGATAATCAACCATTTGAAAGTCAAGCTTGACGTACTATAGGCTTATAACACCCACTTTTGTAGTTGTGATAAGCCTGTTGGCCTGTTTGAACTGTAGAGGGATTTTGAAGTGTAGATGATCTCCTTTTTGGTGAGGGTCGGACCCATTCTTTGTAACTGGCAAGGGTTTCTTTGAACTACTTTTAGGATCGTTATGCCAAAGATATTATTCATCATGCCCTAATAGCATCGTCAATGTTTTTCCATCTTGCTCCTTTTTTGGGAACGAGTGATGATCATGTTAATGTATGAATAAGAGTTTTTCAAATCCATTATATAGTAAGAGGATCACATATAATGCAGCTTGGATTTTATTCGCTGACCCCTAACCTCCACCGAGGGTCAAACGGGCGGAAACATCAGCGCCGAAAGTGATTTTCACTTTTTGGGGACGAGTGTAAATCACTTCTAATGCTGATGTGGCCGCCCCTTGACT
Source organism: Platanus orientalis (assembly GCA_025762735.1). Lineage (NCBI taxonomy): Eukaryota > Viridiplantae > Streptophyta > Magnoliopsida > Proteales > Platanaceae > Platanus > Platanus orientalis. Next base: position 1,718 of record JAOXJP010226045.1, on the reverse strand, counting down.
TCAGCGTTTTCTTCGCCGAGCGTAGAAAAGCCTTGCCGCATATAATGAGGAGTTGCAACAGGCTGGTTTGGAAACTGACTGATTAATCCACCATGGGATTAGTGAATTATATATCCCACCAAATAAAAAAGAACGAGGGGGAAAAACTGTTATAAATGTTTTAATCGGATAAACAGGGCCGAATGTTCTTTGTTCAATATTTCGGTAATTTACTTGTTTGACCCCAAAAATGAGTGGTCTTCATCTCGTTGAATGCTTAATTCTAATGAACATATCCACTTAATTATACCCACACAAGGCGTGTGCATAGTATTTTGGGAAACTTTTCATAAGATTTTTCCAACTAGCTATAGTTAACCCAAATCTTGAAACGAGTCAAGAACCACTCCCCTCCAGGATTTAGAGTTGTTACAGCATAGAAAAGGCTACCTGAATCAGAGAGAATCGTCACAAAATTGGAAAAGGCTATCTAACCAAAGGGAATACAGTCACAAGGTGGAAATGACTACCTGAATGAGAGGCTAGAGTAAGAGTCGCCACTGAACAGGCTGGGACATCAACTGCAGATCATGATGGAGTATTTTTAAAGGGTCAAGGCTTCTGGCGTATTAATTAGGTTCGTACCATCAACACCTAGTATCATCCCACCCCTCAACCTACCTAATCTTTTCTCTCATTTTTAAGAGCCCAAATCCTCTATTGTGAAGTTAATTGGCTGTCATACCCAATACATCGTCACATAGTAAAAAATGGGCTATAGTTTTAAAACAGCATCCATTTTTTACACGTGTCATGCTAAGTATGACCGCCAATTAATTGCACAGTTTTTAACTATAGAAAATCCTTTGGGCATCTTTAAACCCACATCAAATGCAAATGTCCCTCATAAGGGTTTGGGTATGGTGGGTGTGGGGGCGCATACATGTGACTTTACTCTCCCTTCCCCACTTCCTAAAAGAGTCCACCTTCTCCATGCGACTGGCAAGCACCCTCCTTTTCGAAATTGTATTTCTTCCCCTCCTTACACGGTGTCAGCTTGTGTTCTTGTGTTCAGGCAACACTTGTAGGGTCCTCTTATCTCAAGCCTTTTAGTTTTATGCTTCTTGTCGGCTGCAATGCGCCAAGGATTTTCTATGCCTCCCTATTGTCTATTGTCTGCTAACCTCTGCCAAGATCAAGGTGGCGGGCACATCAGCATCAGCAGTGATTCACACACGTTTCAAAAAAATGTAAATCACTTTCGGCACTGATGTTACCACCCCCTTAATGTAGGCAGAGGTTAGCAAAGGATAGGGGAAGTGTATAAAATCTCTCATCGCTGGAATGTCCTAGTGCCAACCTTGGCATCTGCCATGACTCATGATCGAACTGCTCCAATTAGAAGACAATTGGGCAATGTAACAAAAAAAATAGGGATAATTAAGTAGCTATTAGAAATAAGTAATTTTATATTAATAATGACACTTCAGTTGAAATAGTCTTTTGTGAACAAATAATCTTGTGGCTTCAGAAGACGTACACATACCCACAAAAAAAAAAGTGTTTTTCACTTTTTTGGATATGTTTGTCTTTTGAAGCCAACAAGATTATTTTGCTCACAGGAGATGATTCTTTGACTTGTTTAAGCTTTTCAGAGCAGATTTCCTTGAGCGCTCTTTTCTGGAGCGAAACTGAAGCACCAGGTTTCCGGGTGACACGTGGGTGAAAAAATGTGAATC
>JAOXJP010226044.1:0-11561 GCA_025762735.1 Platanus orientalis | reverse complement strand
TAGTAATATTTTGTCTTATTTCCTAATTCCCTAATGCAACAAAACATTAAAAAAAAAAAAGTAAATTACATAATCTTGAATCTAGCCATCTTTTGGCGTGGCACATTGACTAACCTAAAAAAGTTGTCCGCATCAAGATCCAAACCTAAAGAAAATGAATAAGAAATATAGATTTAAGAGGGGGCAATTTCAACAACTTATTAACCAAGAAAATTCTTATTAATAGGGTCATTAGAAACAGAAAATTAACAAGGAATGGTAATGGAAATTTTAGAACCTGCAATTATAAATCATGAATTCTTGTGAATATCCTACATCAATTTTGGTATCAAAGCTATGGGTTTTCTCAATTAGTTCTATCTATCCGAAATCCTAGGAAGTTTTTTCAAGGGTTACATCATGACGTATGCAGGTTATGGAAATCCACTATCATTGGACTCTCTATCATGATCCTTGAACTTTTCAATGTTATGAGAATGGTCAATTATCTAGGGGAACCTAAAATCAAGCAAGAGCTTGATCGATTGGAAAGGATAAGAAAAGAAATTGTTCTGACTATTAGCACGGCAAGATTCTCCAAGGTCAACATGAAATCCTTCAATACATGCTTCAAGAACTAGAAAGACAGAAAAGGGTAAGGTTCATATAACCCAAGAGTTACTTGATCAGATCAAGGTAATACAAGAAAAGTTCAAGGCTGAATAGGAACAGCACAAAGAAGAACAAGAAGCAAGAATTAAGATGCTTACTCCACTTCTAGTTTCAGTTCACAAGCCTGAATCTGAAAGTCATCCTAATACCCAAAAATAGGCAAAGGCCAGAAAAATGAAGAGATCAAGATAGAAAATTTCTTGCAAAAACTCAATACTTGGTCCTCCACTAACCATGTCGCAGATGATTACAACAGGCCAGACTTTGACAAGGCCCAAGAAGATTTCAGCTAAAAGCAAAAGCTTGGAAGCGGACCAAATCAAGATCAAGGTCCAAGCAGCTAGCAACTACTGAAGGTGCATACAAGTCATCCATCTTAGGTCCTCCACCACATCGTTCTTCCGTTTTTCAAAGTCCAAATTGATCTACCATTGGATGTGATGGAGAGTGGCTTCTATCAAATTCGAGGTTGAATTTCTCTCCACCTTGGGATAATGATGCGGATAACATAAGTAGGCTTATGTATGTACCCCCACATAAGAGGGCCAAATTTAAATGTACATATTATGTGGGATTAATTTGGATTTTGTAAGGGGGGGAATGCACATGTAATAAGGCTAATAGTGCCATTAAAGTGTTAGAAGTTTAGTTGAGGATATGTGAGTGTAATAAGGCTTGAAAGCCAAGGGATAATTGGGGAAAAACAACCTGGTTATACAGCCCATCTTTTGTCCTTTACTAACCTCTAAAGTCAACAAAAGGGGTCCACAAGATGGTTGATCAACAGCCTTGATTCCCAAGGGATTTTAGCAGTTTTAAAATTTAGGAAAATCATGTATTTAGCAAGTCTTAGGTTATAGCAATACTTAGGGTCTAAATTTAGTTTTTTTTAGTAAGTTTCCCAATTATAAAGTTTCTAAATTTTACGATTGTAAGCCTATTTAAAGGCACCCATCCCCATGAACGGGGAGTGAAAAATAAATTATTTTTTGTGAATTTTGGGTGGTTTCTCAAGGTAGGTCACGGGCCTTGTCTCTCTTCCCTCCAAGAGTCGACACCACAATTGGCTCCCCTTCTATTTTCTTCTCCTCTCTCTCTCTCTCTCTCTCTCTCTCTCTCTCTCTCTCTCTCTCTCATAGGTGCAGCGTAAGCTCCCCTCTCGATTCTCCCTTCTTCTCTTTCTCTTTTCTTCCTCTTTCTACTTCTTCTCCTATCTTTTGTAGTCTCTTCTTTCCCCTACTTCTGTCTTCAATCGTTTTGCTGTTATATATTCAATACTTGAAGGAATAGGAGTGCTGAATCTCACAGAAATCAGCAAGTATACATATCTGCGATTGGAGTTCTAGACTACATATAATTACCAAATCATGGACAATACTTGAAGGCATTTGTGTCTGATTTCAACAGGTAATTTTACTTATTCTTTTCCTTACTTTGATTCTAAAATTCTCATTGCCATTACCTGTTAATTATCTAGTTCTAATTGACCCTGTTAATCAAAATTTTCTTGGTTAATAAGTTGCTGAAATTGCCCCCTCAAAAATCATATTTCTTCTCTTTAGGGTTTGGATCCCTTATTAATCCCCCGATTCCCTTCTTTTCCTCTCTTCTTAATTTGAAAGATTCCCTGCTGTTTTCCTTAATCTCCATTAAAAAATCTTTTAAAGTTTCTAAAATTTCATCATTTGACTCATCAAAACTTATTCAAATATCATGAAATTTGAACTGTAGGACCTCTGTACACATTAGAATCTCCCCTAAAAATTTCGGAATTTTCTGATATGTCAGAAGGTTATTTTTGGAATTTTTATCCAATATTCCAGAATTGCCCTTTTTGGTTCTTTTTTCTTTATTTTCTTCTTCTTTTCCATTCTAAATCTTCCCAACTTCTTTTCTGTTATTTCATTTCTTGATTTCTAAATTTTCGTGGCTACCGGTGTTCTAAAATTCTGTTCTTGAGTTTTGCTTCCACACTTAATTTGAGCAATTACTTGAGGTTCTTGGGAATCCTGCATCACTAACTCTAACCAATACCTTTATTCGCCAACAAATAAAGGAAAGGCAAAAACTGAGAGAAAATGATGAAAGGCAAAAGGATGAACAGAAAAAGCACAAGGTGTTGAACTGACAACAGCTCCAGAATACCAGTAATGATATGAAGTAAAAAACGGGTGCTGGAGAAGGAGATACAATGAAAGAAAAAGCAAAGGAATTTTTTGAATCAACGTTTACACTGATTGTAAGATTCTAAAGTGAACCACCATGTAAGTAGTTATACTTCTTTCTTTATTTTTTTCATGTGGGATGGGATATAATCCTATAAAGGTTAAGTAGTTACTCATGCAACTGATTATTTACAATCAAATATTATTTTCTAGGGTTCACTACTCACACGAATGAATTACACCGGGTTTTTTTTTTGATAGGCAAAAGAAAATATATTAAAAAGGGGGATAAGGCATCCCCAAAGCCAAAAGAAACAGCAAGCACCCCACCAAAAACTAGGGAAGCTCACAATCTTTAAAAAGATTAGCGCAACCGATCTAATATCAACAACAGACCACCCCAAAAAAATCTGTACAGTTTGCAGCCCAAAGGAAGCATCTATCCTTAGCTCTGCAACAAGCTTTATAAGAAGGCTCAGCATAATTCTCAAATATTCAGTTGTTCCTTTTCAGCCAAATAGTCCACCAAACTGCCGGAATAAAGAGGTTCCATAGCACCTCCCCCCTTCTCCTTCTACCCAGAAGAGGCCGCTGTTGAAATAAAGCGGCACAATCAACCAGGAAAACCCACATAATATTGGCCATAAAAGGATCAAATTCCAAACTTCCACAGCAAAAGGACACTGCAGGAGGATGTGCTCCACTGATTCAGCATCCTTAAGACAAAGAGGGCATCTATTCGGAAGGATGAGGCCTCTCCTTCGAAGGAAATCTAAGGTAGGAATTCGCCTTCTAATCACCGTCCACACAAAGAAGAGCGCCTTAGAAGGAGCTTTCAGCCTCCAAACACCTACCCAATCAAAATGATCTTCCCCCACACCTTAAGGGTCTCATATGAAGATTTAACCAAGAAATCACCATTCTCCACAAGGAGCCATTTACGCCAATCTTCCCTATCAGTCCTCGGGAAAGAAGAATCCAAGTAACCAAGAAGGCACACCATTTGATCAATCTCACAATCATTTAAAAGTCTTCTTAATTGAATATTCCACCCATTTCTACCCATCCCCACATCCCAATTATACCGTTTGTATAATAAAATAGAAAAGAAAGAAGAGAGAAAGATCCCTATCCAGATCAGAAACCTAAACTTGTCCAGTGAAAAATTCAAAACATTTATTAGTAGGATCTATAGGAACACATCTGTAACACAACATACGGTGAACAAGAACAATCCAGTTTTCAAGTGTAAATTTAGAGACAGATGGTTGTAGCAAATGGAAGCCATCAAGCAACAAAAGATTTCACTATCAAGCAATGAAAGATCTCATCAAGAAATTTATGAGGTTTTGTCATACCAAACCGATGCAGCTTATGTTCTAAAGATGTGGAATCAATCAACCATTTGCTTATTCATTGCCCAATGGCCTCTAGTTTATGGAACATGTGCTTTAGTACGTTTGCAGTCACTTGGGTGATGTCAAGGCATATTCAGGAGCTAGCATTTTTCGATTGGGAATCGATCATTTTTATAATAAGGTGTTGCCGGGGGGGTTCTATGTACTGTTTGTACATCTTTGCTTTCTAGTGATTCTCAAATAAAATATTTTTCTCTTTATTGATAAAAAAAAATCAGATGTGAAGCTAGATGCCAAGAGGAGCTCTTAGTTCGTGGTTTGATTCTATGGTGTTTTATGCTATTTGTTGTGTGTTGGGGGATGTTGAACATGTGCAACAATTCCATTTTCAATGACTAAAGAGAAGAGACACCTAAAGTGAAGAAGAAGATTTTAGCTTCCCTGTTTTTTGGGGAGAATATGCTCAAAGATTTTAAAGGAATCCATTTTCAGGACTTCTTTTTTGAAAGAGAGGATAATGTATCCTTTCCGGTTAGCTCTTGGTAGACCTTCCTAGGCCTTGCATCTATCATGCAAGTCCTTTTTTAAATAAGATTTACCTAATCATATATATATATATATATATATATCATCATCATCATCATCAAAAAGCAGTTTAAGCTAGCTTGGAAACTCCAGATTTTTCCATCAAATAATATTTAAAAGCAAAGCTTACATGTGTAGCATGGAACTGCAGCCGGAAAACTACTTTTATTTTCACCTTCTCATCCTTCCACTTAACAATCCTTGACATTATTCAATAATCACTCGACCATCAGTTCTCCACTTTCACTTACCTGCCCCATTGAATCAAAATGAAACAAAAATCCCTCATATCATTTATCTAAAAATGAATGATACAAGATAATTGATTAACAACTCCAAATTTTGACTAAAAGAAATGCCAACTATTGAACAGCAAAAACATTAGGATGACGAATTCCAACATCAGGATAACAAAGCATCCGGTTCCTAAATAAAAAAATCAATAAAAATATGCCATCCTGTTGTGATGCAGAAATCAAAGTTTGACAAAGAAAGTATATAAGTATCCCTGAAATTTCTCTAAGACCATTTTGGAGCATAGTAAGAAGTTTAAGAAAAACTAGAATGTACATCAAAGAAACAATAAAGTCTAAAATTTGACAGGAATTAATCTTGTTGCAGACTGAAAGAATTAACTCAGATGGTGTAACAAGATATTGATGAATTATAATGCAATCAAGAAGCAGGAATGTATATGTAGCAGAACATAGAATGATACTGTGAATTAAAAAAATGTATCGACATTTAATAATATAAAGGATCTAGTTTAAACATATTCACATAGGCTTAGATATTTAAGTAAAGAACAATTGATCCTAAATGATCAACTAAATATTGAAGTAAAGAACAATTGATCCTAAATGATCAACTAAATATTGGGGGGCAAAAAAGGTGATTACTCAATAAATGAAAAAGTTCAAAACACTCTATTCCATCAATCAAACTAAATCTCAAAAACTCCACTGAAATATGGCTCAACTTTTCTAATATGGAAAAGAAAAAGACAGATCTCTAGAGTCATTGGAAACTGAGAAGGAGAAATAAATCACACATGAATGTCTAGCCAAAAACTAGCAATATATGTTTAAGGGTCAAAACAGGAAAAATGAATTCAAATACACTCCCAACTATTTAGAAAATTAGAATGCAGGGAAACCCAAAAGTGGAGACATGAAGAAAATCATTGTAATTTCTCATCTCAGACCCCTTTCTTATTTCTGATAGGTAAGAGTTCTGAATGTTAAAAAAAAAATGGGAAAGAAAAAAAAAGTTAAGATAGAAATCAAACCAAATGACTATATTAAAGTGAAGACATGTATAATTACTCTAGCAAAAAGTGAAACATTAAAACCTTAATTTATGATGCACAAAATTTTACAGGAGATATAATCCCCATATTCTCAGGATATAAACGGTGCAATGAAGTCAGAGCTATTTAAGCCTCCTGAAGGTGGTGAGACAAGAATATAACCTAACATTACCAGAAAAATCTAGCACAATGACCTTATTGAAATGTAAAAGCCACACTCCATAATTGAGTTTTTAAACCTTAAAATCTGCTAGAACACAGAATAAATATTAAAAAAAAATCCTGGCCATGATCTTTTGAAAATGTCTCAAGTCCAGATAAAGTCCTAAGCTGTAATAACAGGAATTGCATCGAAAGGTCAAGCTAAATCTCAAATCAACTGCTAAATAAAAAGTGCCACTTCTGTCATCAACACCTTAGATATCAAACTTCCTGCAGTGAATAATTCAAACTAGACAAAATATAAAACACAAAAGCATGAGGGTGGATGTGCACACACATATAAAAAAAAGGCACAAAAACACGGAAAAAAAAAAAACGAATTCCTCAAACAAATAGTGGAGCCATCAAACAAGCGATCATACATAAATGGAAGCATATATTGAGCTAAATCCAGAATAGCCTTCTTGAACAGTATACACATTTCCAAACGAAATCATTTCTGTTGTTAAAATCTCATTTTTCAAATACCACTAGAAATAAATGTCAAATAAACAAAATCAGACAAATGATCAGCTCAAGATCCTATAAATCAGCAAAACTGAGCTTCATAGTGGAGCTACATTAGGCATAAAACCTCAAACAACGACATTTCAGTCAATTAAACTACGAATTCGAAATATCCTACTAAATCATACCACAATTTGAGAGAATTTTCGATAAAACACTCCACGAGTATCTCAGATTCAAACCTTAAAACTCAAACAAAAGCATCTTTGCAAAGACTGGAGACGGTGGAAAAAAGAGAATCTAAAACGAAATGTCTACCTGTATCTGGCAAATACACTCCAGCAAAGTAGTAAACAAAAGTTACGTACTATGTTCCTTCACAAAAACGTGAAAACTCCGATATCTAAACCAGATTCCACCTCAAAAAATTACAAATGCCTAGAATCGGAAAGCGAATACAGTAAATTTGCTACTCCGATCCCTAAATTCGAACAAAACTGATTTTAATGCTCTGAAAAAAAAAAACGATAAATTATTTGAATAAACAAGAAAGTCTCCTACCTAATTCAAGACCTGCAGATGCTTAAAATGCAAGAAAAATCACAGAAACTTTCGACGGAAGCTTCGGCAGTGGTGATTCGACAGATCGAGACAGCTCCGGATTGGACCTTCGAGCTCGTTCTGCGGTGGAGGAGCAAGAAATCTGGTGTTTTAGCCATTGAAGAAGGAAAGGAAAAATGAGATCGAAGATCAAATATCAGCTTTTTGCAAGGGGATTTAAAAATTAATTAATTAATTAAATTAAAATAAATAAATAAAATCCCGCCGAAGCTTGTCGTTAATAAAACAAGATAGAAGATCAGAAGTGATTTTTTAACTTAATTTGGAACAGTTGAAATTACAATAATACCCCTATTTCTTACAAGGAATGGTTGGGACGACAAAAAAACGCCACGGCTTCATTCCTTCGTCGTGAAAACAGATTGGTTTACCAGTCGAGTCGTGTAGCAAATCTGAGTATCTGACGTTCAAACGAGATCGGGATTGGAATTTAAAATTGGGTAAGATCAAGCCGAGATAACCACACCTTAGATGGTCAAATCGAGGGTCCCAGATCAGAGAATCGAAGTTGGAATCGGTCTTAACCAATCTTTGAATTCCATGAATTTGACTAACCAAAGTATCCTTAAAGGGACAACTAAATAGACTTGTTTATACTTTGGTTGGACCAGTTTTTTCTCAACAGATATGATCCTTTTGATCAAATAAATCACTTCATTTTGAATAAAGGTGATGGTTGAAAATGAACTTATTTAGAATCATATTGATTTGTTAACTAAAATAAGGAATGAAGTCATCTTAGATTTTTGATAAAAATGAGATGCTTCATGTTATCCTTCATTGATTTTGGTGATGAATGGAAATCAATCCATTTTTCGTTGGGGTCACATATACACTACCGTACTGTGAAAACCATATTGGAATGATTCAATCCAAGTAGCAACCAAACGCAGGGTTAATATTCCAAAATCATCGAATGATTATAATTTTTCTTTCTTAAATCCAGGTTTCGTACTCGATTGGATGAAGTTTTGCTGTCTTCAATTCTTCTAAGAAAAGCTCGATAAAGCGGGTTTTTTAGTAATTTACAATGTGGGTAAGTGGAATTGATTTAAGCATGACTATGTCAAAGATGATTATGTTTTGTCATTTGTATTATGTTTTTTAATAGAGATTTTCTTTTTACAAGGAGAAATTTGGTGAAACCCACCTACTCCTTTATTATGTATATACTTGGATGTTTGGTGGCTACACTTGTGGACACTAGTCTGCCACGGGGCCTCCATGTGGTGCCGCAGTGCCTCGCATCCTTGACAAGGGGTGTTTTGGTTTATGCATGAACAATGAAGAGTAACTTTCATTAGGACACATGCGGTGTGGCAATTGCCATTTCAAATCCAAAATCATCACATGGATTGTATTTAGATTTCCAGCACCAACAAAACCATGTGATCTTTTGGAAGTGATCCAAAAGATGGCCCATTGTGTCCTCACTTATTTTGTATGTTCATAGGTTATATGTGAAGCATGTGGATGGTAATACATGCATCAGACATAATCATTTTAATTCAAACCTATAGGTGAGGTGATGGATTTGCCTTTTTTTTCCTTAGGTCTGCTCAAATAAAGTGGAGAGAATTATAGAGAAAGTCAAATTTCCCAACAAACTTAGTTGGAAAAATCTCATAAAACGAATGACAAAAAAATAAAATAAAAATAGTCTGGCTGGAAAATCTCAGAAAATGAAGTGATTTTTTTTTTAGTGACAAACAGATGATACTTCGAAAAAAAAAATCCTGATAAATTTTTTGATTTTTCTCAGCAAACAGACACAGGCTAGGTGAAAGGTATTAGATTATGGGTTCAAATCATGCTAATCTAAATAAAGAGATACCACACCAGTACTTACCCAGCATGTGACAGAGGGTGCTTTCATAAATATACAGGTAATTTATTTATATCATATTTACCATAACACCCTCCATGACCCATGTGTATTAACTGAGACACCCTATCAAGCATCATGTTTCTTGTTGATTGGTATTAGTTGGTACTAGTGTGATATCTCTCCATTTTTTAAGAGTAGATGATTCAAACCCTTTGTTATGACATAGTAGAGTGATGGTGTTATCCATCATAAGGAAGTTTAACATAGCAGATCCATTGACAATGGACCTCATGAGCTAGCCATGTGTGTTGTATCCTTGTTTATGCATGATAAGAGTATGCTGCACTTTTTCCCTAGTTAATGAAATTTATTGATTTTCTAAGCAGGAAGATGAAATAAAAACCTTTTTTTGGTAGATGGCTATTGTATCAAAACTTGTCACAAGAAAAGAAAGCGACATCGAGAAACACCTTGATCTATTTGGGTTCACTCGTAATCCTCTGCGATGGAAACCAATATTAGAAGCCTACAGTTATATGTTTACTCATAATCCATTAAACCTCTGCACCCCTTTAACAAACGCCTAAGATCTGCCCCCATGCAGGGGTGAACACGTTATATTGAAAAATGAAAATCACTCTCCAAAAAAATGTAAATCACTTTTTTGGCGTTACATGGCTGCCCCTGCATGTGGGCTGACCTTAGACATTCGTTAAGAGGACGCTCCAAATCCAAGCTGATTTCACGCGTATTGATTTGATTGGGATGGGACATTTCTACCCCTGTTATGTCGGTCCATGCATATAGCTACAGGATTTAACTACAGACTATCCAGAGCTTGTTTAGATTCAAAGAAAAATGGGAATGCTTCCCCCTTAACTAACGCTAACCACCGTCCCTTGTTGGTGGGCACAGCAGCGACGGAGTTTTTGGGGTACTCAACGGAATTTTTGAGCCGACACATAAGGGGTGGGTTCATACACTTTATGGAGGTTTGGTGGTGACCCCCAAAAAAGAGTGCATGAATCCCATCCCTGTGTGTCTGAAGATGATATCCTCTGTGACACTAAATATTTGTGTTGGGCTGGAGCCACCATTCATGGGGTGTCAAGTACTAACAATGAAGGTGGGTCCCATATACTTTTGTCAGTACTTGACATCACACAGCACCCAATAAATGGTGGGATGATATTGTATGTACCACACCCCTCATGGGACCACTTAGGAGGCGGAATCAATTCACTTTTTGGAGGTTTTTAATTCCCCCTCCAAAGTGGTCACATCAAGAGTGTGGTGCACTTGATATGGCACCATAAATGGTGGCTCCAACGCAATGCAAATATTCAACGTTGCAGAAGATATCAACTTGTGTGTTTGGGCACAAAAATTTCATCACAGGTGATATACATCCATTTTTGGGAGAGCGAATGGGTTGGTATCCTTTGCAACATCTCGTTAAGCAAGATACAAGGGGGTGTGACCCATTCACTCTGTGGGGTGATGGGACATCCCAAAAGTGAATGGGCCCCACCCTCTTATGTCTTGCCTCATGAGGGGCAGCACATGGGTGTCGCAGAGGATATCATGTCGGAGCGGACACAAACCTACCTCCTTTAGATCGCCACATCAGCTACCACGTATCAGAATTAAAGGCAACATGATTTCTTATCAATTCTGTCTCATCAACAAACCTGACCTCTTTTTTTACCAAGGAACCTTGGGTTCCACATCGTCAGTCTCATAGAAGATATTTCTTGAAGAGGACAAAGAACTTATAGATTATGTTTTTTTTTTTCCTGTTTTATAAAAGTCAAAAATAAAATTTTCAAATAATTCTAAGTTGGGTAAATAATTATTAGAAAACACTTTGGGTACTTTGCGCTTCATGGTGAAAATTATTTACCCTATTACCCTACTCAAGATATTTCCGGGCTAGGATTATGTGAGAACGAATCTCATGAGAACCGTGAAAACTGCACTGGAGGGGCTGACACATCAGTACTGAAAAGTGATTTGCACTTTTTGGAGGGCACTTATCACTTTTCGGTGCTGATGTGTCCGTACCCTGCTGCAGTTTTCACAGTTCTCACAAGATTCGTTCTGACCTAATTTTTAGTGGATTTTTCCAATGATTAGTGAATCTTGTTGAAATGAATCGGAGATATCACGAGCAAAATAGGATATTGGGAATGAGAAAAAGTATACTTTGGTGCCACATGGTGGCAGACTACACCTAGGATCTATAGTAAGAACCATGGATCATTTTTTGGTTTTGTTTTTTATAAGAAACCATGGACCTTTTGCCAAAGCCACTGTTTTGAAGCACGTACCGTAATTATATGCACGGGTTGACATGATAGGGGTAAAAACCCTGT
>JAOXJP010226043.1:0-20134 GCA_025762735.1 Platanus orientalis | reverse complement strand
CTCTCACATCTTAGGACATGCTTTCTCCATGTCGTTATGACATGCTTTCTCCCTTCATTCAACCCTTCTTCATCTCTTTCTACTCACCCATCCTCTCTCACGAATCCAATGTAGTTATTCATGGATCATGAAGACCAAGAACTTGTTACTAGGTTTCTATCTCTTCTTAAAGAGGATGATAAAAAACCTAAGGTGACAATAAGACTAGATGAAATCTGAAAGCTCAAGGATTGGAGAGTTTGTCTCATTGCAAAAGTGATAACAGATCAGAAAGTAGATGTTATTGGACTTAAGGAGTGACCCTAAAGCTCATGGGAACCTTTCTGCCGAGTCATGATCATGGACTTCTACATTGGATTGGTGCTTATACGGTTTGAAGATACATCAAGTCTAGAAAAGATATGGATGCAAGCACCATGGTCTTATAACAATGATCTTGTCCTTTTGCAAAGATGTGAACAAAACATGAGTCCAAAGAACTATGACTTTAAGTTCACAGAAATGTGGGTGCAACTACACGGCCTCCCAATACCACATATACCCTTTACACAACATACAAAATTCAATTTATACCCCAATACATGTATGACTCACCCATAACATCTTCCAACACTCCCCAACCCCCCTCAAGTTGGAGCATGAATATCATACATGCCCAACTTTCCAATGATTTCCAGTAGGCTGAATTTTGTAATTCCCTTGGTGAAAATATCAGTTGTTCAGTTTTCACAAATGGAATATAAATCAGTCCGACCAGCAACGCTTCTAGGATAAAAATGCATGTCCACTTCAATATGCTTAGTGCAGTCATGTTGAACCGAGTTATGAGCTATACTAATTGCAGCCTTGTTATCGCAGTATAAGCTCATAGAAATTGGTATTGCAAATCCAAGTTCTTGAATAGTTCTCAGCCATAAAACCTCACACACACCATGAACCATTGCTCTATACTCCGCTTCAAAACTTGATCTGACTACAACAAATTGTTTTTTACACCTCTGTGTCACTAAATTTCCGCCCACAAATGTACAGTAGCCTGAAATTGATCTTCTATCCGTCACAAACCCTACCTAGCCTGAATATGTATACACTTCAACCTGCATATGCTCATAGGAAGCAAACAACAGTCCTGTTTCCAGGGGCTGATTTCAGGAACCTTCTAATCTGATAGGTGACTTCAAGATGAGGAATTCTAGGGGCATACATGAACTAGCTTACAACTCCAATAGGAATGCTATATCATGTCTAGTAAGAAACAAATAAATCAATTTTCCTACTAGCCTTTGATATCTACCCGCATCAAACATAAGTCAGTCATCTTGATCATTCAACCCATGATTCACTTCAATAGGAGTATCTGTTGGCCATGCTCCCAACAAGCTTGCCTCACTCAATAGATCTAAGATGGGATATAAAGATACCCTTTCTTGAGCGAGCAACTTCAATCTCTAAGAAATCATGCAAAACTCCTGGATCTTTGACTTCGAATTCATTATTGAGATGAGACTTCAACTATTTCACTTCCACGGAATCATCCCAAGTTACTACAATATCATCTACATACACCAACACAGTAATAACCCTTTACGTATGCTTAACAAACATCATATGGTCTACACCTTTTTTAGGCTACCACTAAATCTTTTAAACCAAGCTTTTAGTACTGCTTTAATTCATACAGAGCTTTCTATAGTCTGCATACATTGCCTTCAACTCCCTGATACTAGAGGTAACATCATATATATTTCTTCATGCAAATCACCATGCAAGAATACATTTTTAACATCAAGCTATCAAAAGGGACACTTCTTGTTTGCAACAACATACAACAAAACTCTAATATAATTCATTTTTTGCTATTGGTGCAAATGTTTCTAAGTAATCAATATCATATGTTTGTATATACCCTTTGGCCACTAGCCTTACCTTGTATCCTTCAATTGATCCATTTGCTCAGTACTTAAACAATATAAACCCACTTATACCCTACAGGTTGCTTTCCCACAAGTTCACTAATAATTGTTTAAAATTGCATAACTATCTTAATTACAATAGGCATTATTGCATTTATTTTATGTGTATTTATACTAAATTACATATTTTCTCTTGTAGGAACTTAAGAAAAGCTCAATTGGAGTTTAAAGCCCATTAGTAAAATCTACCGATGGAGATAAAGTCCAAAGATGATGGAGATCAACACCAATGATCCAATCAAGTAAAGATCAAGCATCTAAGGGAATTCAAGGGTCAAGATTAATAGAGAATGATGATTAGACATTGTACCAACTCAATCATAGGGAAATCAAGTCAAAAACGTGTAGGGCCTATGTACAAAAATATCTTCACTTCATGCCTATTTTAGAAAACTTGCTCAAAAATGAGGTTTTGAGTAATTCATAATATTTTTCCCATAACTTTTGACTCAAAACTCGAATTAAGGCAAGGCTAGTGCTATTAGAAAAAAGATTCGAAGATCTACAATTTCATGTTTCTCGAAGGAAGTAGAATTCCGACGATTTCATGGTAAAAAATAGAAGGCAAAAAATCGAGCAAATTTGAAAACTTGGGAGTTTAAAAAGTTTAATAATCTTCAGGCCAAGGATCTCTCTCTACTTTTTCTCTATAAAATGATAGCAACTATGAACGAAATGATCACTTCTTCTCCTCTCTTTGCTTTTAAATTTTTAGAGTTTTAGTCTTTTCTTTCCATGGCTTTTGTTGTAGAGATAATGTTGGAGGTGAAGTTTAGTCATTTGTAATTTTATTTTGAGTCGATTATTAAATTTTAATGCAATATTTGTTTTAACAGAATGTTTTCTTTTATTTTCTTTACAGTTTAAGTCTAAACTTTCTTTAATTTATCATTAACTCCGGGTTCAACAAATACTTAGAAAGTCCTTGTGACTCATTAACAAAGTACAAAGTTGTTTTAAACATTCAATTCTGCAATTATTTCTTATGTATACCATTTTAACGGTGTGATCTTTCGATTAGATAGAATCTTTATTTGATTTTAACCGTGATAATTTGATTCAAAAAAAGTTACAAGTTATTAAATAGATATTTGAGCCTTAGGTCAATTTATTATTGTTTTCTTATTTTTACATTGTTGTTACTCCATACTACGGTGTGGAAACCTGAATCAAATATTTTTTCTTATATTTTTTATTTTTTTCTTTTGTAATCTTTGTTTTTATTACATAAGTGAATCCATGTGGATTCGATTTTGTGTAATAATACAAAGCATGTATACTTGCAAGTAAGACAACCCTAAATTTTTTATTCATTAATTTGATCATTAGTTTAGGCATAACAAGTTTTTTGCATCATTGTCGGGGATTGCAATGTGTGATGAGAACACTGGTTACAAATTATTTTTCTTTTTTTAAAACTTGAGGTAAATAACGCAATTCGAAGATTGAAGGTTGATCTTATCAAACAAGATCTATGCATGAGAAAATGAAGTTATTTTTTATTTATTGATATTAAGCGTCATGTTATTCAATAAAGAATATGAGAGTTATGAGCTAATTGATTTCCTTCTTAACCCTATGAATGTAGTTGCAAGGTTTCATAAATAGGGAGAGAGAGTTTGGCTCAAAACTAGCTCAACACACTTAGCAAACATGCCTTCCAGGTATTGTTTATATAATCATACAATATAATATTTTTTAAATAATTAGGTTTTTGTAAAGTTCTAATAACTTTATATATTTTCTATACAGCTCATTGGTAGAATAACTATGGAAAAGATGCACCCCATCTAAGGGCCACTGCAATCAAAATCCTTATCCAGACATGCACCTTTTCATGATGTGAGAGAAATCGAAGCACATTTAATCTCATACAATTAAGAACAAAGAATCGCTTGAAAATGAAAAACCTCCACAAGCTAGTGTATATTCATTATAAAATCTGGTTAAAAATCAGAAACGTGATGAATAACAATTCCAAAGATGATGACTATTATAACCCAATCAACTTGAGTCACATATTTGAAGACAGTGACACATTGGAGCTTTGAACTCGTGAGTTAAAGGATCCATTGCTTGATGGGAAAGAAAATGATTGGCTTAAGGCATTGGCGGAAGAGGAGAAACAAGATATTGTTGTTAAGGGTTCTAGTTTCAGACATTATGATGATGATTATGATGACCTATATAGGGAGAACCATGCTATATTCTATAACCATGATATTTATGGGAGCAAGGATGTGACTAGAGATGATGTAGCAGATGTGAGTGGTAATAGTATTGTAGGGAGGACTACTAGAGAGACTGTGATGCAACATACAAGGGAAAGGCACCAAAATTGATGTAGAATAATCCAATGCCCTCAAACAATTGTTAGATTTAAAGTGTGGAAGCAAAAGTTCAAGAATTGAATCTTAAAGCAATTAAGTAACCACTAAATAGAGGAATCAAGATAGAATAATAGAATAAAGGTTAGAAAGAAATAAAACAAAAAAAAAATGCGAGAGAAAAAAGCCCAAAGGGCAATTCTAGAATTTCTAGGTAGAAGCCACAAAATTACCATAATACTCCTGGTTATGCGTCAGAAAATTACGAAACTTTGCAGATATTTTCTGACATACACAAGGGTTATAAAATTAAAACTTCAAGTCAAACGGACAAGATTTTGTTAGTGAAATTATATAAACATCAGTCTCACTTGAAACGTGAACAAGAACACACAAAAACCAGCAAGCATATTTTGAAACTAGGGGTTGTTTGGTTCAGATTTTAGAATCGGATTATAGATTCTAATTCTAGATGCTCATAATCAGATTTTGGAATCAAATTGTGAGAATTCAAAATCCCATTTGGTTACCTATTTTTTAAAGTTGATTTTACCCAGTATTTCTATCATTAGATTCCACAAATACAGCATGTGTTTTGTTATTAGTGTTGTAGATGAAAAAGAGTAAAGAATTTGATTCGGGTAAACTCCTTTTGTTTTTTGTTTGTCTTGTCACAATGCAGAATTAGTCCAAAGAGTGATTTTGACTTTGCCCTGATTCTGATTATGTATAATTGGATTCTAGAATCCGACCGAAACACCTCTAATAGGATCTAGAATCGATTATGACCCAGAATCCGATTCTAGAATCCAAACCAAACAACCCCTTAAAAAATGAGAAAGAAAGGTGATTATGATGGGAAAGAGAGGGTGAAAAGATAGAGAAGATGATGGAAGAAAGAAGGAGGGTGAGGTGGATACTCACGAATGCACTAGGGTGCTACAACCCACTAAAGAGCTGGAGGGGAGCCTTAGAAGAGGCATCACCCTATTGGGAAGGAGATACTAGGCTCACAACCTACCTTGGGAACACCCAAATCTTCAAAATACTTGTTTATTCTTCATTGATTTTATTGAATGACTTTGGTGCCTTTAAACATGCTTACAAGTTTTGAAAAATAGAAAGTATAAAATTAGAAAGTTGATAACACCTAAGCACACTAAGACTTATTAAAATCTAACTTTTAAAATTCTACACTTACTAAAAGAAGAAAAACTTGTTGCACAAGTTTTCCTACATCTAAAAATTGCTAAAATCCCAAAATTTTCTAATCCTAAAGTTGCCAAAACATGGAGATACCCAAGCTCTCAACTAGCCACATTGTGGGGCCCATTATGTTGACTCTTAAGTCAATTTTCATCACTTACTAATACACCTCTAGTAATTTGGTCATAAAAATGGCAACCCAGTGCACGAGGCTCCAGTTAATGCAGGGTCTAGGAAAGGCAAGATGTACACAGCCTTACCCCCATTTTTGGAAAGGTTGTTTTCGGAACTTAAACCCACAAACCTGCGCCACTAGGGACGCTAACGGTAAGTCTTTCCTAAATCACATCGGATTTGCACAATCTGAAGTTATTCAGTTACCTATCTAATGAGATAGGTAATTGAATAATCTCTCTAATGACAACAAAATAAGCCGAAAAGGTAAGTTTTGGCCTTTGAAAAAATTAGGTAAACTTAAAAAGCAGGATTAGCCTAAAATTCTAAACTAACCTTGAAAATAAAAGTCCTAAGATACTCTTGGCACTATTGGCCTTATTACAAAAATAACCCACCCTTACAATTAAAATAACTCATACATGACATACGACTTGAATCTTACTCTCTTGTGTGGTGGCAGATATAAGAGTCTCTTCTTGTTGTTTGCATCAGACTAGATCTAATGGCGATTCATCGGGTGGTCATGATGGTGATGGTGGTGCTTCTAGTGTTGTTGATCCAAGTGTTACTAGTCGATCTTCAATGTCTTGCGCATTTACAAAGTATGATTCCATATTTTTATCTACACAGAATATTGATCATGGCATTCGATTGCCACCAACTCAGAGTCAGTGAACCTATGATTCTACTTATAGAAGGCGACAACGACATAGATTGGATACACTGATGATATGGAGGCATAGATGCGTTCTATAGACATGAGTGGTAGTGGATCATTCTCATATGATAATAATAAGTTTCATGGTAGACATCATTGTTCCCATGATCAGCAATGGCATGCTGACGAGTCGAGCTCTACTAATAAGTATCGTCCACCACCATATATAGATTTGTTTCCACCACTGATGCAATTTGGAGGGCATGTTGGCAAGTTCAATTCTAGTAGATAGTCTCATCCACCATTGTTTATGAATTTGTTTCCACCACCAATGCAATTTGGAGAGCACGTTGGCAACTCGAGCTCCAATTAGTCTTATATACCACTATTTCTTTATTTTTTTCCACCCCGGATGAATTTGGAAATAATGTTAGCAAGTCGAGCTCTAGCCAATTTTATCCACCACCAAGTCCACCACAGATGCAATTTGGATATGGAGAACATAGTATTCCTATTCCTCAGCTACATCCACTGTATCTAGTGATTGTTCCATCATCAAATTCATCTGTAATGTTTGTCCCTAAAGCTACAGAGTCAAAGTTAAGTTCTAGAGGCAGTCATCGCCATCGATGTCGTTGGCATCACGATGTTCCAGACTTAATTCCTCCACCACCCCAGTTCCATGATCTCCCACCACCTACAAGATGGGATAAGTCTTAGCCTTTTCAAGAACACAATTTTTTAGGGTGTGAGTTTTCACTTCCATCCCAATGAGCCACGTGCAATACCATCTCCATACATTCAAGTGTATCGCCAAGATACTAATGATAATTATGTTCATGCTCTACTACGACATTCATGGTGGAAATTTGACACCATGCTAGGTATGTTTATGTTTTTATTATTATTTATATGTTATTATGTATGGTTTGATTTTAATGCACTAGAAGTAATCATATTGAATGTTTGCTTATGAAATATACAATCTTGATCTTTATTTATGCTCGTAACAGTGTTTATTCATGCATGATGTACATAGCATACCAAAAATTGAGTTTTTCTATCAAACTTTTTATGAAAAGCATTATAAGAAAATATATGAATTTTTAGGATTCTTTCAGAATTTTTTGACATTGGATTGGTTTCAAACTGAACGATCCACACTTGGATCGCCGATCTAGGGCTGATCCAAACGATCTGATCTGGTCCCATATCTATTTTGGGCCTAGACGATCTAATCCACCGATCTAAGTTTTTGAACCATGTTTAAGAAAAGACCGGTTTGAGATAAGCACAAGCTCAAATTCAATAAGTTTAGGCCATGTAAAATTTTAGCAAAATTATGCCTACAAGATTGAACTTCCAAATGACTTCAAAATCTCAATGATCTTCAATGTTTTTGATTTGTACAGGTATGAGGGAGATGATGTTGCACCTATTACTTGGTTTATAAGTGTTCCTGCAAGTAGTTAAGAGGGAAAAAGAAGAAGAAGAAGAAGCAACGAGGGATTGGAGAATTGAATCGTATAGGTCATAGACCTCATACGGTTGGTATTTATGTTAAGGATAAATTCACTATAAAGTGTACATGGTATATCAATAGTATCGTATAGTAGACCACACCCTTAATACATAAATACCTAATACATACAATAATATCATTCTTCAACACTCCCCCTCAAGTTGGTGAGTAAATGTCTATCATTCCCAACTTGTCAATCAAGTACATGAACTATGCTTCACTTAGACCTTTTGTAAACACATTCGCAAGTTGATGTTGAGTTCGGATATAAGGGGTACATATGTGCCCCTTTTTTAGATGATTCTTGATAAAATGGCAATCCACCTTAACATGTTTAGTTCTATCATGTTGCACGGAGTCATGTGCAATGCTTATGGCAACCTTATTTCGCAGTAGAGACTCATAAGTCTTACTATTGGGAAACTCACTTATGCTAATAACATTTACAACCACAATGATTTACAGATGTCATGAGCCATAGATCAAAATTCAGCCTCTTCACTGGATCTACAACCACTGATTGTTTCTTGCTTCTCCATGTTACCAAGTTTCCACTAAGAAAAGTACAATATCCTGAGGTAGACCTGCGATCTATTACTGAACCAGCCCAGTCTGCATCAATATACACTTCTACTCGACAATGTCCACTTCTCTTGTATAGTATACATTTCCTTGGATACCCCTTCAAGTATCTGAGAACTCTATATGTCGTTTCCAAGTGATCCTAAGTGGGAGCATGCATGAACTGGCTGATGACACTCGCAGCATAAGTGATGTCTAGATGAGTTAGAGACAAGAAAATAAGTCATCCAACTAGCCTTTGATATCTCCCAGCATCAATCAACCGCACACTGTCATTGTCGTTGAGCCTGTGATTTGCCTCAATGGGCATGGAACAAGGTTTACAGTCTGCCATTCTTAACTCTTTTAATAGATCCAATACATAATTTCTCTAAGAAATAATGATACATTGCTTAGACTTGGCAACTTTTATCCTAAGAAAGTATTTGAGTGATTCCAAATTTTTTACTTCAAACTCCTTTGTCAAGTTGCTCTTAAGCCTTGCAATTTCCATGTCATCATTCCCTATAACTACTATATCATCCACGTAGAGTATTAGAGTTGTTATCTTTCGGGCTTAACGTTTGACGAAAAGGATATGATATGTTTGAGTTTGTTTGTATCCTACTTTCACCATGGTTGCCCTAAATCTTTCAAACCAGGCTCATGAAGACTGCTTTAACCCATACAAAGCCTTCTTTAGTCTACAAACTTTTACTTTTCCTTTACCATTCTATATGGAGAGTCTAGGTGGTGTAGTCATGTATACCTCTTCCTCCAAATCCTCATGCAAAAAGGCATTTTTCACATCGAACTGCAAAAGGGGTCACTCCTGATTCGCTGTTAGTGAAATAAGTACCCTTACTGAATTCATTTTTGCCACTGGGGTAAATGTCTCTTGGTAGTCTATACCAAATGTTTGAGTATATCCCTTAGCCACTAGTCTCGCCTTGACTGTGAACACCCATTTGTAACCCACTAGCTTATTTCCTTTAGGAAGATCGACCAGCTCCCATGTTTTGTTCTTTCTAATGCTTTCATTTCCTCTTCCATAACATCCCTCCATTTGGACTATATAATAGTCTCAAATACACTGCGAGGGACAGAAATAAACGACAAGGCAATAGAAAATTTGTAGAAGGATGGTAAGAGTGCATGGTATGAGACAAAATTAGACATTGGATGTTTGGTACAAGCTCGCACACCTTTTCTAAAGGCGATGGGCTGATCAAGATCCACATTGCCAAAGGTTTGAGCAAGTAAGGGAGAAGAAGGAATGTGGAGATCATTACCTGATTTAGGAATTGGTTCTGAAGTAGATTCTTGGAGTGACTCATGAGAAGTTATGTTTAAGTCTTATTGTTGTCCTTGTTTCTTTCTTGGAGTATAGACTTGTAGTTCTTTCTCCCCATTTCCACCACTACTACCATCAAAATGATAAATAGGAACTGGAAGTGGAACCAAGGGGGACGACTCTTCACTCACAGACTACTCCCCCTGAAGAGATGTCCTACCCGAAAAGAAAAAGAGAATGGATTCAAAGAAGGTAACATCTCGTGACACAAACTTACGACGAGTAGGGGATGATAACACTTATACCCTTTCTGATCAACCCCGTAGTCCAGAAAGACACTTGAGTGCTTTAGGGTCTAATTTGGAGCAGTCAAATTTAGGTACGTGAACATAATAGATGCAACCAAATGTCTTAAGAGGAAGAGGGAACAAGGAGGTGTTTAGAGATAACACTTCAAGAGGTGACTTGAACGACAGAACGCAAGAGGGCATCCTGTTTATGAAGTAGACAGTCATTTGAATGGCTTCAGACCAAAAAGTCCTAGGCACATTCATAATGAACATGATTCCATGAGCAACTTCCAAAATGTACCTATTTTCATTCAGCCACCCCACTTTGTTCAAGAGTACATGGGCATGTGGTCTGGTGCACAATACCAAACTCATCAAAAAAGGAAGACATGTCACGAGAAAGGTACTCCCTCCCATTCTCAGATCTCAGGACTTGAAGTTTGGTGTTAAATTGAGTACATATCATAGCATAGAAAGACTTAAATGCAATACTGACATCACTTTTATTTTTCAACAAATAAAGCCACATGGCTCTAGAACAGTCATCCATGAAAGTCACAAAACACTAAAAACCAGACAAAGTAATAGGAGAAGGGCCCCATTTATCAAAGTGCACAATTGAAAATGGAACTTAACTTTTATTATTCTTACTAACTGGATAAACAAACCTACAATGTTTTGCCAATTGACAAGATTAACAAGAAATAACAGACTTGGGAATGAAAAAATAAGGAAACGTCTTCTTGAGGACAGAAAAGGACAAGTGACCAAGTCGGCAATGTTATGTAAACAACTCATCTAGTGTGGACGAAGATACATTCCTCTTTATTGCAAAAGTAGCTACTAGTAGGTTGGAGTCCAAAATGTATAAACCATCCTTCTCATGCCCTAAACCAATTGTCTTCCTCATTGTCATATCCTAAAATACACAGTAGGAAGGAAAAAATGTAACATAACAGTTAAGATTTTTTGTTAGCTAATAGACAATAGGTTCAAAGCAAAATTTGGAAGATGAAGAACAGATATTAGACTTAAATCTGAGGTAGCAGGGATGTCCCATTGACCAGCAACAAAAGAAAAAGAACCATCAGCTATTCAAACTTTATCTTTGCCTGAACAAACCCGCGATATGAGGTGAATAAAGAGTATATACCAATCATGTGGTGGGAGGCCCCTAAATCAATGATCTAAGAGCACTAAGTGGTAACTAAGGCAGACAAAGCAGATACAGATGTACCTGAATGGGCGAAAGACGATGTGGGAGCCGTGGAAGAGTGATCAAGCTAAGAAACAAAATGTCAGAAAATTGCAATCTCATCACTAGATGGAGTATCAATATCTAGAGAAGTGGGAGGCATGGTAGGTAACTCTATGGGTGGAAAAGTAACTGAGTGGGCATAAAGTCTTTGCCCACCAAGACGACCACCTCCTCTACCAATACTGAATCCACCACAAGAGGAAGACCAAGGAGCCAAGTCTGGTGGATGTCTATGAAGATCTCAACACTGATCTTTGGTATGTCTAAAGCAACCACAGTGCTCACATTTTAGGCGGCCTTGATCATCAAATGAGTAAGTAGATCTACCCCCACGACCATAACCCATAAAACTGCCACGACCTCCTCTGGATGTACTCGAAACTAGTGTTGATTTCTCGATGGAAGAGACAGGAGTCATAACACCACATCACCCTTCTTCAAGGTGGATATGCTCATAGTCAAGATTCAGCCCTACCAGAAATTCAAAAGCCTAAATCTCCTCTACATGCTTCTAGTAAGCTGCTCCATCCTACGAACAAGATTGACGATAATTGGGCATTCTGTTGCCTAAGGTCAAACACCTTCACTATGTCCAATTTCATAATAGGCCTTGGCTAAGGAATCCCAAATTTGAGGTATTGTTTCCAAGAACAGATAGTGGTCACTAGTTTCCAAGTCTCATTGAACCAAGCAACCATCCTATAACCATCGCATTTTGTCTTCCACTTTCTAAACTTTGGATCATCCTTGAAAAGCTTCTTTGTTTCACCTATCAAATAATCGTCCTTATCTCTGCCCTAGACATGAATGAGGACAAAGTTTGACCACGTAAGGTAACTAATGCCATCAAATTTAACTATAGTAATTGGTGTGTTAGGGAATTCAGTTACCACACCCCCAGGTGTACCCATCTCACTTTCTTGCAAGCTGGATATCTGGCTCACCTCAGCCATGACAAAACTCAATCACAGATCACAAACCACGAACAAACAAGGAACAATACCACTCTAATACGGAGAACCAGCCATCTAGTGTAGTAGAACACGAGGGGACATGAAGGGACACGGATTGTAAAGATCCCCAACAACATGATTAGATCCTTAAATCCCTTCTCCCCAACAAAAAACATGAGTTCAAAGTGGTAAAAATGATGAACACCATCACTGGCAGATGGAGAAAAATCGTCAGATCTTCGATTCTTAACCAATCTTTGCAAAACTTGTCTTGAAAGCTTCCTTTGTCAAAAACGATCACTCATTTTCGAGCAATCGAAGAGAAATTCCTTCGTGTGAGTAGAATCGTCAAAACTTAAAAAACGAAGGGTTTTCAAGTTTGTCGGGGAAAACCCCTTGAAAAACCCACTTCCAGGCTTCAAAAAAATCTTCAAAAATCTCCATAAAAGGAGTCGATCCAGAATCTGGCCTTCACTACCTCTGACACATGCTCGGCTTGCTAACGTCAGTAGGGGTTTGGGTTTATTGTCTTCGTCTGTAGGTTTAGCTTGACTTCTAACCTTGCTCTGATACTAACTTGGTTGGTTTGTGAGTGTTCTTGCAAGTAGTTAAGAGGGAAAGAGAAGAAGAAGAAGAAGAAACGAGAGATTGGAGACTTGAATCGTATAGGTCCTAGACCTCATACAGTTGGTATTTATCTTAAGGATAGATCCACTATACAATGTACATGGTATATCAACACTATGGTATAGTATACCACACCCTTAATACATAAATACCTCCTAAATACAATAATATCACTCTTCAACACTATTGTCCCAAAACATGGACCCAACATCTTGCTTCCTAATGATGAAGTTGTAGAATCCATTTTGGACCACCATAGCATCATTACAGGGGTGGGACTTATACTCAATACTTCTTAAAGTGGAAAGGCCACCTTAATTTTTCAACTGTTGTTGATGTTGAAACCGCTCTTCTACTAAGCGGCAATAATCCAACCATGAGATAGTTGGACAATGACATGCTCGATAGTCATAAACATATCTCTCGTATATCATTACTCTTGAGAGCATCACATATCGTGGAAAGTCGGGCACTGTATACTGAGGATGAAAAGTTGAACTAAAAGAACCCCAGTGGCTCTGATAGGCCAGTAAGCCCGACCCTCGTGATCATATGATGATGTGGATGAGGTAACGGAATTGGGTCTACAAATCGAAGGTGATACTATGTACAGCTGTCAGTAACCAAGTCCAAAGCCAAAGATAGAATCAATCCATGATCCCTTCTGACTCTATGTACTTAGCAGACCAACGGTATTGAGGGAACTGGGGGTACTGAGAGGACTGAGGGAATAACTCATATTTTTGTCCAAAAGAAGCCCCACTGAGGCTCATGCAATCAAATGATCCTACTAACATGTCAGTTGTGTGATGGGAAGAGCTACTCTCCACCTCCTAATGTATCTTCCCCCCTGACTCCCACTTCCACCCCTCTTTCGCTGATAACTTAATGACTAATGAGGTGGAGGTGGATGTGAACCATGGTCTGTATCCTAAATGGCATAATCAAATCTATCATCTCCTGTGAATGGGCTAAAGGGTCTCTAACTCGTCCCACCGCCATCATATAGCCTATGTGTCATACCAGCACCACCACCATCCCCTCCATCATCATCCTCATCCTCGTCATCACCACCATCCCCCTCACCATTAACCTCATCATCATCATCATCATCATCATCACCTCCTCCATCTCCATCATCATCACTATCTTCATCTCCATCTCCATCATCATCACCATCACCACTATCTCCATCATCTGAGCTAGAACGCATCCAGTCATCTTCATCATCAACTAATCCGCCCACAACTTAGGGATTGGGCTAGAACTCGGCATGCTACTGTGACTGCATAAATCCATCCACATGTAAACTCTCATTTGACTTGATATATCAGAGTTCAGTCGTCCAATATTGGTTCTCCGGCCTCCTTAACCCACTCATATAGTGGATCCTCTTCATCGCCCTCGTCGCAAGTTATAACAGACGAAAACAAGTTTTTGAAGTTTTTCACGTACGAGTCTATTTCTTCTTTTCAAGTGGATGAGGTTGAATGTGCTCCAAGTTCCTCTCGCAGCCAAAGGAAGATGCAATCTGAGATAAGATACAAATGGCAATCCTTCTTAAGTTGGGATCTTGTGCCCCATGCAACACCCACCGCTCAGCTACAAAAAAAATGAATGTATAAGTAATTATCAACTGCAACATTTATTAAATTTCTATAAAAATGACAAAATTACCAGCAATTGTCATCTTTTGTGCGAACTTTGCAACATCCGGTGCAAAAGACCCGAATGGATCTCTAAAGTACTTTGTCTAAAATTAGAAAGCCCCAAAAATCAATCAACTAAATTTTATAGTGGTAGAAAATAAAAATAGTGGTAATTGTGGTTACCTCTGTAAAAGCATCCGCTTGTATATTGGAATCTGGCTCAAGATTTGGTATGACAATTTGTACAACATCCAACAATTGTGGATCCATTCCAAGATTATGGTGGTATTGGTATTAAGGATTTAGATAGTGAGCTGAAAATCAAAAAAATACATAACATTTTAAAACCTAACCACCTTAACCAATAATCAAATAAATATAACTTTAGCAAAATAAAATAATTTACTAGTCAGATGAAGTGGGTAGATAAGCATCCTCGTCCATTTATTATTAACGATCTTTATGTAGCCTTTGTGACTTCTCAAGGCAGCTGCTTTTATTGCTACTTTCATTACAAGGATGGACTCATAAAGATATCTCATGATTGGTTTTTTGTCCCCATCAACCATCCTGAGAACCCTCACCATTAACTCGAAGATGTTCACCACCGTACAACACCGATCCCAGAAGGAATGATTACACACAATTGATTTGACTAATCGTTTTGTCGCACTGTTACTCTCCTTAGAGTCATACCACTAAGGTGAAGAAAACAATGTCTTTAAGTCAACCTTCTTATTTAGGATACTTTGCAAAGTTATGTAGTTGGTGACAAAGTGTGTAACACCTGATCACACGATATCACCTCCACATCTCTCTCTCTCTCATCATCACCAAGAGATACTTATGATTATATATGAAGGTGGTGACTATCCTAGCCTCTTCAATAACCCTTTTTATAACAATTGTTTTTCCCATGTCCTTAAGCATGAGATCTATGCAATGGGATGTACATAGGGATCAAAATAGATTATATTTTTCCATTAACTTCCCTCCGGCTTTATTAAAATTGCTGTCATTATCTGTAATTATTTAGACCACATTTTCTACGCCGACCTCCTTAATGACATCCATTAACAAGCCATATATATATATATATTTGTAATCCTTAACAACATTGAATGCCTTCACAAATTTCAAAAACACAATGACGTCATCACAGTAAACCATAAAATTGATGATCAACTATCTCGCAAGACTAATCCAACCATCACACATGATAGTCACCTCATACTCTAGCCATTTTTTCTTCAATACACCTATATAATCATCAAGGAGTTTCTTCTTATGATCCAGATGCTTCTCCATCACCTCATGCAATGGGTGCCTTCACACCAGACCCTGCCTTCGTCGACTAATCTATTAAACTCTAAAGGAGAGGCCCTGTAGTTGCATTGGCTGCAATGCCATGAAAAAATGAGAAATTTGAATATGTTTGGCCTACCTTTTATCTCATATTCTCCTAAATTTCTTTTATCCTTCTCTACTTGTGTTCCTAGGAGGGGCACAAATAAAGACCAATGGGAATGATGGTAGGCTGATTCCTCATACTACCAACTCGATTGACCACATGACTCCCACCACCACTGGACCTGTTCCACCATTTACTGCTGCTACCACCAGTATCAGCACCCCTACTACGTCTCCTACTACCACTGCCCACTCTCTCCTCATACATAGAAAACCAAAAATTAAGCCTAAAAGAGTGCATACATCAAAGCTACTCTCTATCATGCTGATTTGCCAAGCTTTCCCTTACTGCGAGCCTATATTGTTACTTTTGCACCTGTCTCACAATCAATGGGGTATTGTAATCCATCATCAGAATCCACATCTATATATCCCTGTAAATCCTGTAATGTGGCCTCCCTCAATGTTGCATCCATGTCCATTTTAGTCTTTTTATCCACCTCTTTCTCTACCAAGTGATCACGCATCTTCTCAATTAGGGGTGGAACATGCTCACAACACGATACCAATCAATGTTTCCCTACAACTAGATGCTATTTCAATCGAGTTATCCCATCACCATGCATCTCTTTCGCACAATAATTATATTTTGTTTTTCTTCTATCCCCACCAATCATAGTGCAATATTGTCACCCAATATCCTCCTCCTTTGGGATACACGACCATCGAGGCATATTCGTAAACCTGTAGATAAAAAAGAAATTATATAAATACAAATAAAATATAACATAAGCAACTAAATAAAACATAAAGAAACATACCCAATATGTTTTAAAATGTCTTACATGTTTGATGTAATTTTTTGATTTTTTTAAAAATATTTTTTATTAAAAAAATACAAAAAAAAACATAGTATAATTAAGAGAAACATACACAGTATGTTCTAATATGCTTCCTGTGTTTTTTCAAAAAAATTAGCATTTTTCAAAAAAAATTAATTATTAAGTAAATACAAAAAATATTTTATTTTCATAAATTTACACACTATGTGCAAAATGGGCAATAGTATGTCATATAAAAAAATTAGACCAAACAATTCTCATTTGGTATAATTTTTTGAATTTTCTTTAATTTTTTATTTTTTGGAATAAATAAATAATTTTATTTTCCAAAAAATTATTTTTTCCATGAATGCATAGATCTATCACAAATGCATGACATATAAAAAATCTAGAAGGATCTACAACAATAGAGAGATTACCGAAGTTTTTTATGAGATTTAGGGTCTCGGCTTCGATCCATGTCAAAAGAAGTTTTTCAATCGAAATTGCTTAAGTGAAGTCCTAGATTTTGTTTAAGAAAGCTAAAGCAAAATCTACCAAGAATCACAAAAATTGGGTTTTTAAGCTACTTGGTGATAAGGGTTGGGAGACGGTTGCGAGATGTGATACTGGTCATCTCGCGTCTCTCAGTTGTTTTTAATAAAAAAGAAAGGGATAGATGACCAAGAAGAGAGCATAAACGGGAGAGGAAGAAGACCCTAAATTTGTTAGATTCAAGGGGAAATCACCAAATCTTCTCCAGTTTATAAGCTTGTTTTCAAATTTAGGGGACATCTTTTTGATGTTTTCAACCAAAATTTAGATTTCTATAATGAAAACCCTAAAAAATGTAGCTTAAAAGTAAATCAAGAGTAAAATGATGAAGTTTTTAAAATCTAAGCTAAACTAGAAGTTATAGACGAAGATTTTGGTAGTTATAAAGTGATTTAGAGCTTTTTAGGTTGAGAAATTATCCTAAAACTCTAGGATCCAAAATTACTATCATGAAATTAATTTAATATAAGAGAAATTCGTTATATAAAAGCTAATGGATTGTTGTAAGCCTGTAAGTGCAAAGAAATTGAAAGAACTATTTTTTTTCCTAATTTTTAATACTTGATACTTAAAAAAAGTACTAATAAATTGATGATCCAAATTGGAATAGATTCAATTTGGACCATCAAAATTCCAAATGATCATTCCTAGTCATGGAGAAAACTACTAAAGCTAAGAGAAAGAGCAGAACCTCTTATAAGGAGAATTTTGGGAAGTGGAAACAATACTTGAATGTGGCTTGATTGTTGGCATCTGAATGGGTTGTTGATAAAGAGATATGGTGAAAGGATCATATATAACTCTGGTCTGGACCGGTTGATCAAGGTTAACAGAATTTTAGGTGATGGAAAATGGCGTCATTTCCCTACGGTTTCCACTGATATCATGGAGGTATGGTCCTTCACACTATTAAGACATGGAATTCGGATGATAGGGATATTGTTGTATGGACACCAAATCCGAATGGTGAATTTTTAACTCCCTCAGCTTGGCATCTACTTAGGGATGAAAGTTTAAAAATGAGCGGGCTGATGTTGTATGATGCTCAATTACATTCCGAAACATCGTTTTCTATCATGGAGGGTATTAAAGGGAAGATTGCCAATCTTAAGAAGATTGTGCAAACTGGGAATCCTAACAAATGCTCAATGTCATTTTTGTTAGAATGATAGAGAGACATTGGAGCATTTATTTTTTGGGTGTCCTTTTACTAAAGGAATTTGGGAAAGCATCTTAAGGAAAATTCATCCTTTTAGGAAACGTGCCAGAGTTTTTGCAGATAAATGTCAACGGATTTGTGTTACATATGGTGGAAACAAAGCAACAGCCTCTATTGCAAAACTAGCATTCAATGGGACTCCTTATCACATTTGGCGAGAAAGAAACCAGAGATGCTTCAATAATGTGGTGAGCAAGAAAGAAATGATATTTGAAGACATAGTCTTTGAAGTTGGCGTAAAGATTAAAAACTTGAAGAAAATCAGTGGTGGCATCCCTCTTCTTGATCATGTTGTAGATATGTGGAATATGAAAATATCGTTAGATGAACCTGTGGGAACTAGTTTCAGATGGCCGAAACCCCCCATTGGATTTTGGGTCATTTGGTGTGATGGTTCCATGAATCCTACTTGCTCGGGCTATGGTGGGCTTATTCAAAATGATGAAGGGGAACCTTTGATTGCCTATACTGGAACTTCATATGTAAAGCATGTATTGTAGTTAGAGATGTATGCATTGTGGAGAGGCTTGAAGATTGCTAAGGGTTGGAATATCAACACTATGAAGATTAATATGGATTCCAAACTTGCAGTTCAGATCATAAAAAATGAAAATAAGTGTCTTTGGTGTGTTCTTAGTTTGAAGAGGAAGATTAAGCAGTTCCGACAGACTTTCATGAACATAGAGACTGAACATGTATGGAGAGAAGCGAACTAGCCGGCAGATTTTTTGGCAAATTGGGCAACAGGAACTGGAGAATTATGCACTTTGCCTATAGATTTTCCTCTTGTACTTAAAGAGGTTATTATGAAAGATGTAAATCAACATGTATACAGTAGATTGTAACCTCTTTTCTTGATTAATACATTTATTTTAGTTATCGGAAAAAAAAAATTATAGTGATAGTGCATGTATATATACATTTACATATAAACATGCATTATTAGCATTTAATGAAAATTGTTTGAGATTATTATTGATTTATCTTGAAGGTTCATGATGAATTGAAGTGAGATTAGACTACTTTAGGAATCAATATGTGAATTCCAAGCTTCTTATTAGTGTGTATTAAGCATTAGATTTACGTAAGAAAAAGATACGAACAATATATAATATTTTGCATAATGATGACGCTATATTTGCATTTTATTAGGGTCCATTTGTAGTAATTTGATATACTTTTTTTTTTATATGTAAGTAGGTGAAGACAGGTTTTGAACCCAGGCCTGTGGTACAACATCCACAGACTATAATGCATACTCTTGGATTTGACATAAATGTGAAAGTGAGTTCATGCAATTCAAGAAAGAGGTATTCATGTAAAATGCATACTTTAAGTTTATTTGGAATTCCAAAAAATGTATACTTAACACATTTATATGCCAAGTTGTGAGCATGGATGTTCTCTCATCAGATTGTGAATTTATATTTATAGTTGAATTTATTGAGGCTCTTGAACACCTAATAGTGGATTTAAGTGTTGATTGATGTTGAGATTTTATCTAAAATATCCTATGACATGTGAGATTGTTGTGTTTTATGAGTTATAAAATATTATGTTGATTTTGCATCAAGAGCATATATATATATATATATATATATATATATATATACATGTGTGTGTGTGTGTGTGTG
>JAOXJP010226042.1:0-11561 GCA_025762735.1 Platanus orientalis | reverse complement strand
CATGATGTGTTTTTGAATTTGATGTCTTTTATTGACCACCTATTTTTTCAACTGAACACTTTTTTGGACCCTTTTACGCCCCAAAATAAGACATGTCTGTTTATAATTCACCATATACACTACAGAAGCATTTTTATCACAGAACATTTGCTTCGTAAGAAAAATTATGCAAAAACCCTTTTCTAATTTGATGTGAGATATGGTCTATTTATACTTATTCAAAGGATATGAGGAAAAATACACCAATTTAATTAGATAACCTTTGGTATATGTGACTCCCATAAATATAGGCCACAATTTTTTCTCTATGTACATAATTTTTCATAAGAGATAAAATTGATAAGGTTGTATTGGTTGAGAACAACCAACACTCTTTTAAATGAGTTGCATTATAATACTACACACTTGTAAATTATGAAAGTCTACAGAATCCAGACTTGATACCATATATCCAATGTGAAAACACATAATATTTTGAGCAAAAAGACAAACTTTAATGCTCTAAGGATCTAAACATATCCTAAGAGATGTTATAAAACCTTTTAAAATAGTTTAGTGGGACCCATGTTGACTAAAATGAAAAATGCCCACAAATTTAGAATGTAGCATTTGTGATCAATCACAAACCCTCTAATCAATCATGAAGCATTGTAATTGATTATAAATGTGGGTCACAACTCTCGGGTATTTTTCTCGTGAATGAGTTAATATAGACCTTGTCATATCCATAAAAATCATGTATCTTTTTTCTGTAATTCTATCATGTTGTGGTGCGTAAAGTATGGTGTTTGCCTTGTTTTATTCACAATGCAAAAAACACTAAAAACTTTAAGAATATATTTTTTATTCCTATCATTATTCAAGGTTTTTATTGTTTTACCTAACTGGGTTTTTACTTCTTTAAATTCATTGAATTTATCAAAGACTTTTGACTTGTATAAATAGGATGCATAAATATCCATATAATGAATAATCATCAATAAAAATAATGAAATATTTCATTTATTTATATGTTTTGGTTCTCAAGGGGCCACAAATATAAAAATGTATTATTTATAATAGGAATAAAATGTTATGTGATGAAAAACTGTATGTAGTGTATATGGTGAATTATAAATTGATATGTGTTGTGTTGGGGGTTAAAAATGTCCAAAAAAGTGTTTAAATGAAAAAATATGTGTCAAAAAAGATAAATAAAATTCAAAACACACATGATGGGTCAATCAATGACACACATACAAAGATCTGTGTCAACACAAACAATCATTTTCCTTCTTAATAACTCAAATGATTTATCATGTTTGACAAATGGTTTTTTTGTCACATTCCCTTGTAAACATTAAGTACAAATTTCAAAATTAATTTATCTCAAATTAGGTATTAATCATTTTTTATTTCTTATTGTTATTTTTCTTTATTTATATGTCCCAAGCGTAGGTGTCATACATTAGAATTAATAGAATTAGCGGAAACATGCACATAAAAAAAATTGTCATTTTATTGATCATTATTTGATACATACCAACAAACATTTTAATTTTTAAAATCTCATAACCAAGTTTAGACTTAATTATTATATAACTATACTTAAACATAATTCTATAGCATTTATGATCTAATTTTGACACGAAAAATAGATTTCTTCTTATACCCGGTGCATTATATGTTCAATGATTGCTATGTTTTTAAAGTTTACGAATTCATATTTGCAATTAATTATATGCCGAGTTGCTTCATAATCTATCTATTAATCTTTTGTCATTTTAACTACAAATGTCAATGTAATGAGATATGCCAACCTCTTTACAAGTACTTCTTCATTTGATCAAGACTTCAATCTTATATAAAAATCATAAAAAAAAAATATAATTCGATTCATTGCATCAAGTTCTTATCGAATCATGATTCTTTAGATCGTTTGATAAAAAATCTAAATAGCTTTTATTTGATATCATTGTTGGCCCCACAAAGATCATCAACCAATAAAAGAAAAATAAGAACATGTTGCTTTTATATTATAATCGGTTTAATGAGTTGGGTTTGGTTCCGTTTAAATAAATCATTTATAAATAATGTTGTAATGAAATGTTGTGTAACTACATATTATTTACACACATTTGGATAAATACATAAGAGTTTAAGATAACAATGAAAAAACTAGATAAATTAATAAAGAACTTTCATCCAATTTGATGTGAAATACAGTTATAGTCATATCTATTTATAATTTTATATATATCTAAAGAGTGTAAAGGAAAAAAACACACCCTTATATAACAACCTTTGCCATATGTTACACTTATAAATAAATGACCCAATTATTTCTTTTGTACACAACTTTTCACGAGAGATAAAATTGGTAAGAGTGTATTGGGTGTGAACTAACACAATTCATCTCAAGAAGTTGGATATTCCAAGAAAACCTTCATGAAGAATTCCCAACCATCACAATCTTTTCACAACAACCCTCAATCATAATATATATATATATATATATATATATATATATATATATATAATTTAATTATTTTTGGACAAAACAATTATTATATAATTTCTTTTTTTCTTAGATAGAACATGTATTATTATTATTTTTTTAAAAGGACCTGTTCCACCCAAACAATATGTCCCTCCATGTCTTACACACCAAATGTGAGGTGTATAGGGTTAAAGCTGTAAAAACAATTTTCAAATGCAAAAGTAGGTACTCATAAAATGAGATTTATATGGTTAAAACCATCAAAAAGCTCAAGGATGTTCTGTTTAGGATGTACCGTTTGCCCCCTTCATAGGAGGGTGTGGGTCCCATGCAAATGCAAAAAGTGTATGGGCCCATACCCCCCCCCCCTTGGGGACAAAGGTACATCCTGGACAGAACATCCTTATTCATCCCATTCGAATGAACATTTGCTCCCGCTCCCTATCTAAAAGGGGCACCAAATAAAAAACCGAAATGATTTCTGTCTTGGATGTACCATTTGCCTTCTCACAGGGGTGTGCATGGGGCCCACACCCCATGAGGGGGCGAAGGTACATCATGGACAGCATATCTTTACTGATTCAAAAAGCTTCAGATGTAAGTTTATAAGGTGGGGACACTGAGGAATATACCATTTTGGGTGTAGCATATCGGTATTCTTCCCCAAAGGCTATTTGAGCTTGCAGACAAGTCTGGATCTGTAAAGACCCGAAAAAAGAGTCTGGATCTTTAGCAAGCCCTAGTAGAAACCCATAACCATCACCACAGGTTGACATGTGACATGTACAGGGGTAAAATGTCAAAATAAGCGATCAAATCACATGATAATTTGATACTTTTATCCCTATAAATGTCATATGTCATTATATGGTAGTGACTACACTTCTACTGTAGAGGATCCCAAGTCGCAGAGACAACACTTCATGGGACATCACAACTGCAGGAGAGACAGCCAACATTGCAAAAAGAAGGAATACAGCTTGACAAAAAAAAAAAAAAAAAGTGAGCAGATTTGGTGTCCAGGGCACAAGGCGACTTCATTTGGAATAAAATAGGTGAAAATTTGAAATTTCATTTAATCCCTATCCATTTCATTTCATTTCATTTGAAGTCACCTGGTGCCCTAGACACCAAGGACACTAAATCTAGATAGAACATTTATTTAAAAGATACTCTTAGGCCCTGTCTGGTTGCCATGAAAAGGTTTTCTCATGACAAAATTTTCTCAAGAAATAATTTTTAAGCTATCTGGTTGCCATGAAAAGTTGGTTTTGTCATGTATTTCTCATAATTATTTCCTTTTCTTTTTATTCCTTTATTTTCTTTTCTATGCAATTCATGGCAACCAGACCGGGCCTTAGGGAGATTTGACCCCTGCTCTCCAGTTGGCAAATTCGCACGAGGTGTTTGTCACCGGAAAGATAGTAAAAAGGTAAGAGAGTACACAGGGATTTTAAATCATCTCCAATCTAAATGGACAGGTACTGCTTTATTACCAATCAGTGCATGACATGTAGCCTGACAAAGGGTGTTTCAGTCAATATACATGGATCAAAGGAGGGTATTACAGTAAATATGCAATAAAAAAATACCTATGTATTTATTAATATACCCTTTGTCAGACATCATATCACATCGTAAACATAGACTGGAGTGGTACTTGACCATTCAGATCGGAGATGATGTGAACTCGTACACAGGCGGTTATCTTTTGTTCCACTGAGTTAATAGTTGGGAAATAGTTAATAGCCGTCATTTTGGCGCCATTTCCATAGATCACCCTCTTATCTTACCCGTCATTATTCACATCTTGATTACTTTTAATCTGTACCAAATATCAATATCCCCCACATTTTATCTCATAGCCTCTCCACAAAACCAAGACAGGGCGACCGTTAAACTCTTCTCCAGCAAACTTCCGATCCCAATAGGAGCTAAGTAAATCATGGTATAAATTGAAGCAGCAAAAGCGATAAAGCTCTTACTTATCGGAGATCGGCCATGGCGTCCATCCCTAGTTCGCCACCAATTTACCTTCGCAGAAATCCCGTTTCTACTCACCTCCCGCCTTCCATTCTCTACTTCCCTTCCCGTTGGACGCCCTCGTCTCACCCTCGTTTCCGTGCCCTAAAATCTCGTTCCAATGGAGGCAGTGTCGAGAGCCAAGACGCTTACAGCTCGGAGTTACTGAGAAAACCCATTATCTCGCCGTTGGACGGCAGCGACGGGTCGGCGAAGGCGGCCTTATCCGGTCTATCTGACAGCAATATTGAGGGGCCCACTGGAGATGGAAAGAAAGGTTACAACCAGGGGGAAGAAGATGAATGGGTCGATTGGGAGGATCAAATTTTGGAGGATACGGTGCCGCTGGTTGGTTTTGTTAGAATGATCCTTCACTCTGGAAAGTAAGGTTTTATCTCTATCATAGCTGTGTTTGGGGAAACGGAAATTAATTTGTGTTATTGCTTCATCTAAACTTAACTATGGTATCTATGCATAGACTTAATGGATTTAGTTCTATTAAGAACCTCCCAGGTGTTGATAATTCGATAATCTTCTTTATTATGAGCGTCACTCAAACTTACTGTCAGGAGGCTATTGGGGTTTGCTTGGGTTGGGTCCATTTTAGTGATCCTTCAAACTTCTTAATAAATGTTCCACTTTGTGCGGGTCTTTTTTTTTAGAAGCAAAGACAATCTATCTTCTTTTTAGAGATATTCTCACTGGAATATTCTTAAAAAAAAAAAAAAAAAAAAAATCTCACAGGAACTGGTTCGGATTTTCCTCTAGTGGGGAGGTGAAGAGGAGAATTTGATTTGGAAGGGTAGAAGAATAGCTCATCCTACTATGCTCACGCTCTAACTGTTGAGCATTGTAGAGGTATTTCATCATTACTCCCACTCCCACTGAACCTCTTCTGTAGTTCAGTTTAAGCAATGCATTAAGTCATGTTACAAGGGGAGATCCAAAAGTGCATCTTAGTTGAACCACCTCACCACATAGA
Source organism: Platanus orientalis (assembly GCA_025762735.1). NCBI lineage: Eukaryota > Viridiplantae > Streptophyta > Magnoliopsida > Proteales > Platanaceae > Platanus > Platanus orientalis. The sequence goes on along the minus strand of JAOXJP010226042.1, from coordinate 6,078 downwards.
AATACCCACCTAAACATTATATCTCAAGGAAGTCTCACTTTATTACGAGATATTTAACATAAAATGATCTCTGTAACTTTGTTATGTGGTTTACATTCGATACTTTTATGATCACCACTTCTCTTCAGCTAGACAGTACATTGTGTTCCATGCAAGAACACCATCTTCCAAATTCCTCAGATCATTATAATGATATTTATCATCGTCGCCTCTATTTAGTGTATTTTACTAGCATCATGCTCAAATATGACAAGAAAATCAACCCTCCTTGTAACTTGTAACCAGTTACCATATGTAACAGCAGTGTTGGAGTCACTATGATGTATTATATTCGTTTAACGATCTTTGATTTGCAATGTTAACCTGTTAGGCTGCTATGAAGATATCCCATCTGATTCTAGAAATTATGTAAGGCAGCTAAGGGTTTCTCTGTAGTACTTCCATGTGAGAGGGTTAGGTTTAAAATTCAAAGACAGAATAAATGCAGATTCTGGTTTATGTTGGTTGGGCTTAGATTTTGTCCAGATTTTAGCATGGTGTCTAGGATTTGGATTGGGTTTCCAGAGACTGGATTTAAATGTTTAAATGGCCATAGATGAAGGCTGATTTATGAGGGCTGAAGAATGGATTGGAGTTATCAAGTTATGAAAATTTGAAGGTAGAGAGTAATGGACCCAAGGGAAATTAAAACTTGATATATAGAAACAACGTATGGGAAATAGAGGGCACCAATTTCTATAGAAAAGTTAAAAAAGAGGGAGGGTGCATATGTCTGAGCGGCTGAACCAAGGAAAAAAAATTGATGGAGTCAAACCACAAATCGAATCTTAGTGATCAAATTTTCATGTCACAAGTAGACGAGTTACACATGGTTAAGAGTACTTTATGTCAAAATACAAGTTAAATTAAGAAGCAACGCCGTAGAGAAATTGCATGTCATCTACAATAATTACAACTTTCCAAAGAAAGTAGCTTCTTAAGGAACTAGCATTACTTGTGGGGTGAGAAAACTACTTGACATGGGCAGTACGTGGGTTTGGATCAGATTGTTAACTCATTTTTTTGGACTTTGAATGTTGATGTTGTTGAAGGAATTGATTTTCTAAGATATTTTCTAGTAATTTTGAAAATCAGAATATTACAATTTAAAGGGAAATTGCCTTTTAAAATTTTTTTTTTTTATGGACAAAGTGGAAACTTTATTGACAGAAAGAAAGAGGTTACAAAGCTTAAAAGAAAGAAAAACAGTATCTAAGAAGGTAATAAATTATGATGAGAAAAAGAAAGGTGAGGAGGGACAAGCCCCCAAAATGCCATTACATAGTGGTCTCAGAGGAGCACCTTGTGTACATAGATTTCTTGTGAACCTCACTCTTAGCTAATCCATCTGCGATCGAGTTAGCCTCTCTTGGAATCTAGATGAAGGGTTCAAGGATGAGACAAGAAAAAGTGCTTCCTTGACAAGATGCGAAAGCCGCCACGGGCTATTGCATCCCCCTTTCAACCAACCAATCACATTGGCCGAGTTTCCCTCCATGGTCAAAAGTTGAAGATGATCACCCATTGAATGGATCAATCTCAACCCAAATAGTAGTGTAGTCTCCGTTGTGATATCATCCCCTAACACTAATGGACCAGAATATGCCTTAATGCAAGTACCCTAACTTTCTCTCAGAATGCCTCCCATACCGGATGGACCGGGGTTACCCAAAGAACAACCATCGAAGTTGAGCTTTAGAGCCGCACCCAAAGGAGGACTCCATGGTGTCTAATCAGAGGAGCTTGAGGGGCTGAAATAGTGATGATGATAGGAAGGTACCTAATAAGGGAATCAATAGAGAGTCCCTAAAAAACTTCCACTTAGGAAGCCCAAAGAGCCACCCCAAAAGAAATCACCTCAATGATCTATGTGATATCCCATCTCTTATTCTGAAAAAAATTCTGCAATACTGCCCTCCTAGATAGTCCAAACTACAAAAATAAGTACATATTGCCATAAAATCTTGCCACTTTTGCTGAAGGGAGCCGGAAACCAACTCCACATGAAATCACATGTCTTAAGGAACAGCTAAAGACATGCCAAATATGTAAAGGAAATAACACTAAATCTCTTTTGCAAGCTGACAATGAATAAATAAATGATTTACCGATTCCCCTTCTAGATAGCACAAATGACACATGTGAGGTGAGATACTCCACCCTTCTGTCAACCTTGAAGCATGTTTCTCGTGTTCACACATTTGTAAGCTAACTTCTTAGCACAATGTCCTATATCTTGGGGGAGCATGATTATGCCACACCATCTTTGCAAGAAACAAGGAAAAGGTATTAAGGGTTTATGCCCTGGGATATCAAATGAACCCAAAAGAATGATGTGTCAGAGAGACCACTAGAAGATAAAGACCATATATGTGAATGTTGGGTTGTGCCATCAATGAACACCCCACCAAATATCCTCCTAAAATCTGATCCTATCCCCCTTACCCGCTTTATACCTAAAATGCTTGGAGAAATGTGGGTGCATTTTACTAATGCTTCTCCATGGGTAGGACAAGGGAGCTCTCCCATTCGAAATAGAGTCCTACCCGTATAGGAGCAAACCATATTTTGAATTAATGACTAAGTGCCAAAGATAATTATCCAATAAAACTAAGTGCCAATGATTGTCAAATTTCCTTGGCAATCTCCAAAGCAATTTGGCCAGGAGGGCATCATTGCGTTAAGATAAATCATAAATGTACAAGACTTAAACTACATTTGTCCATGGGTCTACAAGCTACTTCCCATTTGATGAAATGATCTTTCCTTGGTATATCGGGTTCCCAAAGGAAACTCCTTTGCATTTTCTTGATGACTTTAAGAACCCTCACCGAGGCTTTAAAGATGGAAAGGTAGTAGGTAGGGAGTTTAGAAAAAAGGTTGATTTAATTAAGGCAATTCTACCTCCTAAGGAGATGTAGTTTTTTTATCCAAAGTACTCAGCCTCTTTGCCATCTTTCCACCATTGGAAACTAGAATTCGAGGAATAGGCAAACCAAGGTACTTTAGGGGTCATGTCTCCTTTTTGCATCCCAATAATTGGGCATAATAATCAAGTTCTACATAAGAAAGATTCAAGCCTAGAATTTTATTCTTTTCCATATTTACCATGAGACTAGTTTTTCTTTTCAAAGCATTTCAAGATGATTCTAATGTTGTTGATGTAAGGATCCCTAGCTTTGCGAAATACTATAGTGTCGTCAACAACTTGGAGATGAGAGATCGAAACACTGTTTTTGCCAATCTTGAAACTTTTTATGACATTGTTATTTTTGGCTCTAGTAAACAATCTACTTAAAGTATTTGCCACAATGGTAAACAGAAAAAGCAACAAGGGGTCACCTTGCCTAAGACTCACTTAGCTTGGAAAAATCCTTTGGAGATGCCGCTGCTAAGAATAGAGGATATACAACCATTAATCCATTTTCTCTAGCGAACTCCAAAACGTTTCTAATTCAATGCGTAATCAAGATAATCCCAATTTACATAATCATAGGCCTTTTCGAGGTCTATTTTACAAACAAAATCTTTATTATCTTTTTCTTTCATTTCCTCCACACATTCATTAGCTCTCAAAATTTCATCCAAAATTTGTCTATTCTTTACAAATAAATGCCCCTTGAAAATGAGAGGTGACGTTACTCATAATTTCCCGAATTCTCTGGGATAAGACTTTCACAATGATTTTTTATACACTTCCAATTAAACTAATTGGTCTATAATCCTTAGGACCAAGGAGTCCTTCCTTCTTTGGAATTAGGATCATGAAGGTTGAATTTATACTCTTATTTATTACCCTGCTCTCGTGGAACTCATTAAAGACAAGAATAAGCTTATTCTTAACCACACCCTAACAATTCTTAAAGAAAGCTATTATGAACCCATCAGGCTCAAGGGCTTTATCTCCATCCATTTCCATGATAGATCTATGAATTTTATCCTTCTTAAGTTGCCTTTCCAACCACTTGGCCCTTTCACTTGAAAGTTGATGTGGAATATGATAGGAAGCAATTCCAAATAAATAAAAGAACAATTTAGAAATTAAAACTCTAGAATTTCGGGTTAGGGGCAATTTGTAATTTTTCTAGTTTTGGAAAATTATGAAAATACCCTTGTACGATGTCAATTTTTTTTGAAAATTTATAAATCAGCAAGGCAGACCTTGAAGAGTTTATGGTTAAAATTTCAAGTGATTTGGACCAGTGTAGTTATGTAAACTTTAAAAACTTCAAAATCTTAATGAATTTCTTGTAAAACCAATAAGGAATCTTATAAGATTGAAGGGGAAGATGAAGGGGAATGCAAGGGGAGTTTGAGGGCTTTGATAGATTTTTTTTAAGAGGTAAAATCTAACTTTATTGAAGATAGGATGCAAAAACTACAAAAAGAAAGGGATCACTAGGTAGGTGATACCCACTAAATATAACAGACATAAAGATAAAGAAATAGAAATAGATGTTGATTAGGGGAACAAAACCTGACGAAGCGGAATAGCAAGGAGAAGAACACGTCGTCTCCTTTGTTGGAAAAAAACCCTAAACTTCACCAAGAAAGAGAAACTCGTTCTAAAACTTTTATTAATCAAAATATTGAACTGCCTTGAAGGTTACAATGGTTTAAATAGGGAAAAGAAACCCTAATTCGTGTTAGACACGAAATTAGGCTAATTTCGTAAATTTTACCAAAAATAGCAAAAAAGAGTTACTAACAAAATGAAATACTAATTTCACTAGGAAACATCCCAGAACAAACGGGATCTTATTCTGACTCCTAAATAGAAAGTTATAGCGAAAAGGAAAATTACTAAAAATAGTAAAAATGTTGATTTGAGGGCCTAAACGAAGGAATTTATGCGAAAAGTGGTGGTGCTCATTGCGAAGCGGTGCGTTTTGATCCTCGCAAAATTTCACTTAAGCTCACCAAATTTCAGGCAATTCCGTTCTCGAGGCTCATGATTCCTGTTAGAGCTTTTTTCCCTTCTTGTGTGTAACTCACAAAACTACTTGTGAGTTTGTTCTACATAAGATCAGTACGAGAAGCTCTTGCAAGCATTGGATTTGTTAGGGTTTTTTTTCGGTGGAAGACAATCAACTCTTGCAGGCGTTGACGATCTCTTGTGAAGTTTAAGAAACACAACTGAACTATTTGGATCTCTAAAGCTAGACAAAAAAAGGATATTTGATTACAAAAGAAAAATCAAAAATGAATTTGAACATTTGTTTCGTGAATTACACAAATTTGGTCTTTTGATCTATCAAAAGGGAAGACAAAGATAGATCTTGTGGATCCAATAAAGGGAGGAAGTAGAAAAGCTGAATTTTCGTTAGATTAGGAGAAGAGGTTTGAATTGTTTAATCTGCGGAATAGAGGCATATAGGGAAGTGATATGGGAAAAGATCAACTTAGGTTGGAATATCTTTCAGGAGCAGAATAGGGGATTTGTGGATCCGTCGGAGAGCATGAGCGGATCCTAATTTAGAAGGTTGTAAAGAATCACATAGCTAGATTGTCAAAGATTCAAACACGTGAACTGGGATTTCAAGAAAAAATAACGGATTGACTAAACCAATAGAAGGCAAAATAGAAGGAAAGAGAGCCAGAGACAGGTCAATTGCTAAAATGAGTGGACACGAACTAGTGATCCTCGACAATGAGTAGGTTGTCGAGCTGCAGGAGATCTTCCGCTCATTTGATCGGAACAACGATGGCGGTCTGACCCAGCTAGAGCTTGGCTCACTACTAAGATCGCTTGGTCTCAAACCGAGTGCGGACCAACTTAGCTATGATCCAAAAGGCCGATAAAAATAGCAACGGCCTTGTTGACTTTTTCGAGTTTGTAGCCCTTGTTTCACCCGATCTCCTCTTGATAAGATCTACATACAACGAGGAGCAGCTCGAGCAGCTATGTAAAAAAATTTAGTTAAAAAAATGTATAAATATACTAAAGGGAGCTGCTAGTCGCACCTCAAGTTTTTCTGAACTCACCTCACGGTCCCCATTTCTAACTTCACCTCAATTATTTGTAAGTGTACCTCATAC
>JAOXJP010226041.1:0-11561 GCA_025762735.1 Platanus orientalis | reverse complement strand
TATGAACACCCGATCGGATCTGTCAAGAACGAGCTGACGACTACAGGGAAGCGGCTGACTGCAGCCCCTGAGCCCAGTTGACTTCTGCACTTAAATTGGTTAGGATAATCGTATTACTCAAACTCAAGGGGCTTTTCTGAAGGGGTGCCAGTTCTTGGATGATATTTTGGTGGCTAATGAATTTGTGGATGATAGACAAAAAGGGGGTAAGAATGAGATTCTCTGCAAGTTGGATTTGGAAAAAGCCTACGATCATGTTAGTTGGGACTTCTTAGGTCATATGATGGGCAAAATGGAGAAATTGGATGAGGGCATGTGTTAGATCAGTGTCCTCGGTCTTGGTGAATGGGTCTTCTAAACGTTATTTTGTTAGCTTGAGGTGTCTTAGGCATGGGGATCCTCTATCCTGTTATTTGTTCCTCGTGGTTATGGGGGCTTTTAGCATGATGATTCTTTGTGCCGGTAAGAGGTTTATTTTAGGCTTTTTCTGTGGGTAAAGACAACTTATCCATTTCTCACCTTCAATTTGTGGATGATTCAATGATCTTTTGTGATGCGGAGGCTAGCTAGGTTAGCTATTTGAGGTACATTTTGAGGTGTTTTGAAGTAGTGGGTTGAAAATCAATTTGGCCAAAAGTGAGATTTTCCGGTTGGGCAATGCTAGTAGTATGGATGTGTTGGTTGCTATTTTGGGGTGCAAAATTGGTAAGTTTCTTGCGACTTATCTTGGCTTGCCTTTAGGGGCAAAGTTTTAGTCCAAAGTGGTTTGGGAGCCAATAGTGGAGGGAATTTCAAGAATACTTGATTTCTTAAAAATGCCTTTGTTGTTGAAAGGAGGGACGGTGACCTTGATCAACTGTTCGCTTGCTAGTTTCCTGAACTACTTCCTCTTCTTGTTTCCTATCCTGGCTTCCATTGCCCAAATGATTGAGAGATGTTATTGGAACTTTTTGTGGACTGATTCGGGGGAGTATAGGAAATTTCATTTAGTGGATTGGAAGTTGGTTTGTCGGCTGATTAGGGTTGGGGGGTTGGGTATTAGGAACATTCTCAACAACAATAAGGCGCTTTTGGGTAAATGGTTATGGATATTTGGTGAAAAAAGGAATAGCTTGTGGAGGAGAGTGGTTGTGGCCAAACATGGTGCTATCACGGATTGGAACCCTAAAGAGGTGATGGGAAGTCATAGGACCAAGATCTGGAAATAGGCAACAATGCAATGTACACTACCCTCCAAAGTGAACAGTTTGATAATCATGATGGTTACTTAACTGTTGATGACCGACACCTCTTCTATGATACGGAGGACGAATATTTATCTCAAGAAGACAATGATGGTAAGGGAAGTTAGGGGGAGATTTTTGAAGTATATCAAGAAGTTTTTTTATTTGAAGTTGATCGACTATTCGTCTTCACACGAGGTTGAGTCTACCGTTGAGAGGATATCCAAGATGAGTCCCTCGGTGGAGGTGGTGTTGAATTTCGAAAGTGCGGTGGATTCCAAAGAACCATCCATTCCCCCAAGTATGCCTGACCCAACTCTGTAATTCATATATCAATGTCTATTTCTTCGTGTCATTCTTCCACAGGTCCTCCCCTTGAGCATCAGCCTGTGTCTCCTAGGATGATGGAATGTTTGCTATAAGAGGAGGGATATGAGGGGTGCAAGGTGGAGAATAAGGAGGTAGGAGATGATATGGAAGAGAACAATAGCAATGAGGAGGTGGACAGATTTATTGGGCAGATGGGTTTCATAGTCAGTTATAGTGATGACAATGAGGTTAAACTTTCTAAATACCTTAGGCTATCGGGTGGAAGCAGAAAAGAGAAAAGGTGGATAGAGGAAACAGAGAATTGAGGAAATTAACACGGGACATGAAGGATGGCTCTTTGGGTGATTTGGAGGAAAAAACAAAGAGTACATGAAGAATGGGTTCGTTGAAGGTAAAAAATTGAAAGTGATGTCTTGGAATGTGCGAGGGCTGGATGGTGTGGATAAGAGAAGGATGGTTAAAGTTGCCATTAAGAGTTGTAATCTAGATATAGTAGTGATCCAGGAGGCAAAAATAGAGATGGTGTCGAGCTGGCTGGTTAGGTGGACATTGGGGCCTAAGCTTTTAGAGTGGTGTGTGGTGCTTGCTTTGGGCATGGCTGGTGAAATTTGTGTGACTAGAACCTAGTTAATGTGTGTTGAATTGAGGAGATCATTGGAAACTTCTCTATCTTACTTCTCTTGAAGGATCTTCATCTTGGTCATGAGTGGTTGTTTACAGGGGTTTATGGGCTAGCTTCGACTACAAACAGAGGAGAGTTTTGGGAAGAACTAAAGGGGTTGAGAAATAGATGGGCGGGGTCATGGGTGGTTGGTGGCGATGGAATAGAACATCTTTTGTCTATCTCAAGGAAAATAAGGATAAATTCTGTGCAGAACTGCAAGCTATCGATAAGCTCTTAGAAGAGGAAGTGAGGAGTACAAAGGATCTTGGTTCTAAAAGAAGGGAAGTTCTAGTTGGTTAGGAGAGGGTTCTCAAAGTAGATGAAATTTTCTTGCATCAAAAAACAAAAAGTAAATGACTCAGCAAAGGGGATGGGAACATGAGTTTCTTCCATAAGATTGCTAATGGTAGGAAAATAAAAAAATATGATTTCTAGCCTCATGGTGGAAGGGGAGGAGCTTGTGAATTTCGAGGACATAGCAAATGAGGCAATCTCTTTTTGTATAAGGAGAGGGAAGAGAGAGTCCTGGCTGCTAAGGGATCAAGTTGTTGTGTTAGAAAAGCTGTTCATTGAGGAATAAGTCAATAATGCTATTTTTGCTATGGATGGAACAAAAGCGCCAGGTCCTGGTGGGTTCTTTATGCTCTTTTATCAAAGAATGTTGGGAGACTATCAAAGATGATTTAATGAAGGTGTTCATTGAGTTCTTTGAGAGGGGAGTGATGAGTAAAACTATGAGATCTACATTTCTTGTTTTGGTTCTTGAAAAAGAGGGGGCTAGGGCTTTGGGAGATTATCGACATATAAGTTTGGTGAGTAGCCTATACAAGATCATTTCCAAAGTGCTGTTCTTTTAGATAAGGGGTGTTGTGGGGTGGGTGGATTCTTCCACTCAATGTGCTTTTATTCAATGGAGACAAATTCTGGATAGCATCCTTATAGCAAATGAATGTTTGGATTTGATGAGGGGATATAGGAGGGAAGGAGTGGTTTGTAAACTAGTCATGGAAAAGACATATGATAGAGTGGATTGGGGATTTCTATTCTAGGTTCTTCATAAAAAAAGTTTTGGAGATTGTTGGATTTCTTGGATGAAAGGATGCATTATTGAGCCATTCTTCTCTATATTGGTGAATGAAACTTCTAAAGGATTTTTTAAATCCTTAAGGGGCTTTTGTCAAGGGAACCCTTTATCTCCTTTCCTCTTCTTCTTTTTGGCGGACGGGTTGAGTGGCATTCTAAGGAAGGCAAAAGAAGATTGCGTTGTGGATGGATTTGTGATAGGGGATGATAGAATTATGGTCTCCCATTTACAATTTGCTGATGACACAATGCTATTCCTTAAGGCGGATATGAAAAACGTTAGAAGAACTAAGATGTGCATTAAGATTTTCCAAGTGATATCGGGTATGAAGGTATCTCAAAATGATGTAGGTATATTCATGTTGAGGAGGTAGTCTTGAAAGCTTTGCAGAAGTTATGGGTTGCAAGGTGGGGTGATGGCCGTTACAGTATTAAGGTATGCCTCTTGGAGGGAATCCCAAGGCGGTGACTTTTTGGGATCCAATGGTGAAAAGGTGTCAAAGAAGTTGGCTTGTTGGAAAAGATCCTACATTTCTCTAGGAGGAAAAATTACTTTGATTAAAGCTATCTTCTCTAACATTCCAATGTATTACATGTTTATGTACAAAATGCCCAATAATTTCGTGCTTGCTAATGAAAGTTACTAGCAAGACTTCCTTTTGGAAGGGTTAGTCAAAAGAAGGATCATCTCATTAAATGAGAGATTGTAGTGAACTCCAAAGAGGAAGGGGGTTTAAGTTTGGGTAGGATTTTTTATTTTATTTTTTATGAATTAAGTTTGGGTAGAATTAAGGAGAGGAGCTTGACATTGTTGGGAAAATGGTTATAGAGATTCACTATTGATAAGGGGAGTTTATGACATTCCATCATTCTTAGTAAATATGGGTCTGATGTGAACAGGTGGGACTGCAACCAAACCCTCCCTTGCTCTCATTCTTTATGTTGGCAACACATCACTCAGGTGAATCCCTTATTTTATCCCCATACTCGTTTCCTCCTTGGTAATGGTTTAAAAATCTGTTTTTGGAAGGACCTTTGGTGGAGGACTTCTACTCTTGAATCGGATTACCCTTGCTTGTTCTGTATTGCCTTGAACAAAAATGCCAAGGTGGCTGATATTCTTTCCCAAGAGTTAAATGGTTTCAATTGGAACCTTCCCTTTACTTGTGATCCCTATGAGTGGGAGGTCCCTCTTGTGGGAAACCTCATGGAGGACCTCCGGTTGGCCTTTGTTGATAGTGAAGAAAATGATGCTTGGATCTGGTTTCCCTTGACAGATGGTATCTTTTCTTCCAAATCCTTGTTCTCAATTTTGACTAGGGACACCTCTTTTTCTCCCCAAGTTCCAGTCCATAATATTTGGAATTCAGCAGCGGTTCCAAGGGTTAAGACTTTCTCTTGGATCTCTTTCTTAGGTAGACAAAATACCATGGATGTGCTGCAGAGAAGGCGATCGTTCATGTCTCTATCTCCCTCGATGTTCCCCCTTTGTAAGAAGGATGCGGAATTAGGAAATCACATCTTTATTCATTGTGAATATTGTACTAAAGTGTGAATTTTTTTTCCAGCAAGCTCTTATTTCTTTATTTCATCATATTGGATTCTGTGGAGGCTCTTTTTTGTCATTGGGGGAGAGGGGTGATAGATGTGCGGGGTAAAACATTTCTTAAAGTGATTCTTCAGGGTGTTCTTTGGGGGCTTTGGAAAGAGAGAATATGAATGTTTGAAGATAAAAGAAGCAATGTGTGGGCGGTTATTGATTCTATTGTTTGCGAGATAAGTTCTTGGGTTCTTGTGAAAGATGAGTTCATTAATTGTTCTATGAATGATATGGTTAGAGACTAAGTCTTATATTTTGGGATCCCCTGCCTTGAGACACTCTCCTGCCTTATATTGGGTTCCTCTAAGTATTGGAAATGTTAAAGTGAATTTCGACAGAGCTTTTTTTGGTAATTGGGGCTGGTTGCTTATGGGTGTGTTATGTGGGATTCTCAAGGTCACATCCTTCAGGTTAATAGTGGCTCGATTGGGAATAACGATGCCACTCATGTGGAGATTATGGGACTGTAGGAAGGTTTGAGGTTAATCAAGAGTAAGGGTATTATAGATTGTACTGTGGAAGGGTTCTTGGAGGCTGCACCATTACATTACCGAGATTAGGCTATTATTAAAGGACTTGTCTTTTTAATTACATCGTATCCCTAGATCCAAAAATTCCTTACCTGATAAGATTGCTAAATGGAGTGTAGGGCAACATCACTTGTATGAAGGGGATCATATGCTTGAGTGTTGTAGTTTTTTTCCTCTTTCTGGATTGTTTATTGTAGTCGATGGGTTGCCTTGTATGATTCTTTCTCTTTCTTTTAATATATTCTTTGATCATTAATCATCCAAAAAAAAAGAAGAAAGGAAGTTGGAATGATTTAGAATACAAAAGGAGGAGAAAAGAACCTAATAGGGAATTTTTTGTGATTTTGGATTGAAATCCAAAAATTACCAAAATTCCATTCTGATGAGTCAGAAAATTCTAGAAATTTTAGGGCATATTCTGAAGTGTACAGAGGTTCTACAATTAAAATTTCATGATATTTGAACAAGTTTTGCTAGTTCAAATCATGAAATTTTATAAACTTAGAAAACTCCTTTAATGGAGATTTTAAAAACCAGCAGAGAATCTTGTGGATTTGAAGGGAGTGTTGAGATATAATGTATTGAGGGTAGTATGGTTACATTGGTTGTATAAATGTATTGATATGGTATACCACACCGAGGGTGTCCCAACTCTACATATATGTATAAACAAAAACGTATAGAATTGAGTACTACTCTATTACGAATTTTTTTCCAAAAACTCTCTTCTCTTCTTATTTTTCTATATTTTGTGACTCCAATCTATTTTTCGCAAGTTTCATCTTGGTATTAGAGCAAGGAATCGCAATCAAATAACAAATCTAAACCCAAAAATCGTAATAGGAGTCACCTACACCATCTGGGCCTGCTGACATCAGTAGGCCGTATAGCCGTCATAATCAGTGAGGTTAGGGTTTTGATAGAACTTGATGTCGTGAGTTTTATGGTGGTTTTTCCAATTTTTTTTCATGGTGCTTCGTTTTTTAAAATATTTTTTATGCTTTTGTGGAGAGACTTTGAATAACCTCAATTTATACAAATCTCAGATTTATGAAGATGGAAGAACTTTCAGTTCAATTCCTTTGAAAGGAAGAGCCGTTTTTTTATGAGGAATCCATAAAGATAGGTCTCATTTGATTCTGTTAAGGATTGAGAGAGTTATTGCAATTTTCGGCCAGTTTGGAAAGTGACGGAATAGGTTTTGAGCCATCTTTGACTCGATTTTTTGGACATCAGATTAATTCCTTCAAAAGGAGTTGGTTTTTATTTTTATTTTTATAGGGAACCAATAGAAACAAACCCCGCATGATTTGGTTGTGATTTGTGGAAATCTATTAGATCTCGTCAAAACGACAGTTCGGCGTCCCTATTGGTCAATAGTTTTGGGTTCATTTTTTGGGACTCAATTTGCATTTTTTTATTAGTGTTGAAGATTTGTGATGAACTTTAGCAAGTTGCAAGGAATCTCTTGTTGTGTATCAATCAACAAAGGTTTGTGTGACTTGTGGGATACAGTGTTGCTGAATTCTATGTCTTAGTGTACCAACACATTTGATCCAATCCAGATCCTATTGAGACATCTAATCAACATTTAATATGTCAAAAATTAGTTCTATACAACCATCTGATGAGTCATGGTTTATCTCGGGAGTAGATTGAGGTCTTTTGCGAATTCGTCTCTCAGCTTGAGATTTCTTCAACAGCTTTTACATCATTTACATCTTCAATCTTAGGTACATCTGCATCAGCTTTATCAACATCTGTTCCCACATCTTAGAGTTCCTGGATCATTGATTCATGAGCTTCTCATCACATGACCGGTATGTCTTCCCTCTTTACGTTCTATCATGTTAGTTCCGGAAAAGATAAGGTTCGTGTTGTTGATGGTTCTTACTCGTCTGTAGTTAGTTATGGTGATATATTTGCCACCACTTCCTTATTGTTGTCTTATGTCCTTCATGTTCCTAATTTTACCTTAAATTTGTTGTCCATTAGTCAACTCACCAACAGTCTCAATTGTAGTGTTACCCTTTTCCTTTCCTATTATTTGTTTCAAGACTTGGAAACAAATACGACTATTGGTATGGGGCATGAGAAATATAGTTTATATATTTTGGACTTAGATCCTCAGTTGGATCTTCAACAATAAAATGGGATATCTCCCATGCTACTACAAAAGAGTTGTTCTAGTGGCAAGAACGTCTTGGTCATTCGTTTTTTTCTTTAGTAAGAAAGATGTTTCCTATATTCCAGTCTTCTTCTACAAAATTTCATTGTGAACCTTGCCAGTTGGCAAAATATTGTTGTTCAGTCTATCGGCATTTTCTATTATTTATTATGATGTGTAGGGTCCTTCTCTAATTACCTCGTTATTTGGGTTTCGATACTTTGTTTCCTTTGTAGATGATTATTCTTGAGTAACATGGGTCTATTTGTTAAAGAACAAAAGTGATGTGTGTACTACATTCAAATCACTTCATAACATAATTGGTACACAATTTGGTGCTAAACTTTGTGTCATAAGGTGTGATAATGGTGGGAAATATTTTTTCAATTCCCTTTTCTCATGTTTTTGATGAGTCTTGAATTGTTCACCAGATTACATGTCTGGATACTCCTGAACAAAACGGGGTTGTTGAAAGGAAGAACAGACATTTATTTGAAATTGGTCGTGCCATTATGTTTACAATGAATGTGTCTAAGACCTTCTGGTCTTACGCCATTTAAATAGCTGCTTACCTTATGAACAGGATGCCCTCCAGGGTTTTGTCATTTAAATCCCCCTTAGAAGTACTCTTTCTTGGAACTTCTTTGTTTTTTTTACTTCCAAAAACCTTTGGGTGCATTTGTTATGTGCATGTATCAAAAAATGGTCGCACCAAACTAGACCCGAAAGCACTTAAAAGTGTTTTTTTAGGCTATAGTACCAATAAAAAAGGATACAAATGTTTCCACCTACTTATCCGTAGAAAAATTGTATCTTGGGATGTGACATTTTTTGAGTTTATTCCCTTATTTTCTTTGGGTAAGACTTCCTTTCAGTGTGAAAATTTAGGTGAAGAGTTGTCTTCCTCCATTCCACTTCCTATTCTAATTCCTTCATATCATTTTAATAGTGGTGGTGCCGGTGGAAAGGGGGGGACTGAACTTCAAGTGTACACTCGAAGAAAGAAGCAAAGTAATAAGGATCAAAATCAACAAGATGATCAAAATCAGCAAGGTGATCATAATGCTCATCTCATTTAGGAGTCTTTTTTGGATCCAATTCTTAAAACAAGTAACATCCCTTCTTCATATGAGTTTATTGATGATTCCGACATTCCTATTGTTCTCAGAAAGGGTGTTAGATCATGCACTCAGCATCCCATATTTAATTATGTCTTCTATCATGCTCTTTTTTATTCTTTTCGAAGTTTTGTTGTTTTATTGTCTTTAGTCACTATCCATCACAGTGCACCTGGAGCCTTGTCACAACCATAATGAAGGGCTACTATGGAAGAGGAGATGAATGCCTTGGAAAGGTATGACACATGGGAGTTAAGTTGACCTTCGACAAGGGAAGATGATTATTGGGTGTAAGTGGGTGTTTAATGTGAAGCACAAGTTGGATGATTCAGTTGAGAGGTACAAGGCTTGTTTGGTTGCCAAGGGATACACACAGACCTTCGGCATTGACTACCAGGAGACCTTTGTTCCTGTGGAAAAAATGATTTTAGTTCAAGTCTTAATTAGGGATTGTCTCTACTCTAATTTGATGTAAGGAATGCTTTTTTATATGGAGATTTGGAAGAAGAAGTTTACAAGAATCCACCACCTGGCTTCTGAGTATCAGGCACAAAAGGAAATGTATGTAAGCTTAAGAAGACTCTTTATGGGCTAAAACAGTCCCCAAGAGCTTGGTTTGAAAGGTTCAGGACAACCATGATTAAGATTGGATATAAACAATGCCAAACAAATCATACTTTGTTTGTGAAGAGACATGGTTAAAAAATGATAACACTTATTGTAAATGTGGACGATATAGTAGTTATAGGTAATAATGTGGTGGAAGTAGTGCGATTTAGCCAGAGAGTGTGAAATCAAGGATCTCAGGTTACTTAAGTATTTCTTTGTAATTAAAGTTGCAAGGTCGACAAGGGATCTTTCTTTGTCAAAGGAAATATGTTTTGGACTTGTTAAAGGACTTGGGAATGATGAGCTTTAAGCCATGTGCCACACCTATTGAGGTAAATCATAGACTTAAAGATGATGACATTGAGAGGTTGATTGATGTTGGTAAATATCAGAGACTTGTGGGGCTTTTGATTTATATGTCTTTAACCAGACCAGGCATAGCATATGCGATTAGTGTGATTAGCTAGTTTATGCATATTCCTACACAAGCTCATATGGAAGCAATATATAGAGTTTTGAAGTATTTGAAGGGTTGTTGATGTAGGATCCAAAGGGAAAGACTTCCTACAAGAATTATTTAACTACCAAAAGCCTAAAAGAATATTTCTTGAAATTAAAGAATGCTGAAAATTTAAAGAAAGTATTCAAGAAACCAAATCTTTACAGAAATTATTCAAGATTCAAAGAAACTCATTAAAAAAAAGATAGGGTTATCAAAGGGAGGCAAAAAATCTAATAAAGTTGAAAAGAAATCAAGAAAAGAATTTAGAAGATTAAAATGGGCTGAAATTTCAAGAAAGTTGAGTTTAGGGTTCAAAAATGGTGGGTTTTCAAAAAAGCCTAGAAATTAGGGTTGAAAATTGGGGATTCTTGTATAAATGAGTGTGTTAGGGTATGAGATGAATAAATCTAGAAGGAATTAGGTTTATATGAAGATTTGAAGAAATAATTAGAAAAAGAGTGTTTGCTGAAAATTTTCCAGAATTCAAGAAACTAGCTAAAGAGGCAATAACAAAAGGGAAAAAAAGAATGAAAAAGATGATGGGTGATGTGTAGGAATAAAAAGATCGTAGAAAAAATGTAGAAGAAGATGATCTAAAGAGAAAAAAAAATAGATTTTCTATAGGGATTTTAAAGAAAAGAAAATGGAAAAGAAGATGTAAGATAGATTAAGAGAAAACAGATAAATAACTCACCCTGTATGAGAGATTTAGGAAGAAGACAAGCTCTACCTTGAGCAAAACCAAACCTCAATTCATTAATTCTCTAAAACTGATTGTACGATGAGGCTTTAGAGCCTATTTAAAATTTAAAAAAAAAAACGAAATTAGACCCCATTGGACCAAAATACCCCTCCCTTGTACAGTCAGCCCAAAAAACCCCAAAAAAAATTCTAAAAAATCTAAAAAAGTTCCTGAACTTCTTCTAAACTAATTCCAACTCCCTACCAACTTTCTAACTTGGCTTTAATGTCCTTATTACATAAGAAAATTACTAAAAAAACTTGTGGACAACACTTAGATCTTCCTCTTTAACTCATTGCTCTTGGTCTTGGGCTTCGACAATAGTTGAAACTTCTCAAGCCATGCTAGTGCCACCGTGTCAGTTGTCCTACGAAAAGTATCCTGTTTAAGAAACATGATCATCACAGAGTGGCTGTAGCAGCATACACTAATGCTGATTGGACTGGTTTCTTGATTGACAGGAAGTCTACTTCAGGCTATTGGTCATTTGTTGGGGGTAATCTTGTCACATGGCATAGTAAGAAACAGTTAGTGGTGGCTAGGTCAAGTGCAAAAGCTGAATTTAGATCTATGACAAATGGAATATGTGATTTACTATGGATGAAGATGTTATTTGATAAACTTGGATTTCCAATGAAATGATCAATGAGTCTATTTTGTGATAACAAAGCTGCCATCAACATTGCACGTGATCCAGTACAACATGATCGGACCAAGTATGTGGAGATTGATTGACATTTCATCAAAGATCATATTAAGTTAGGTTTCATATGTATTCCCTTTGTTCAGACCAAATATCAAATTGCAGATATGTTTACCAAAGCTCTGAGTGGTGCTCAGTTTTCATACCTTGTAGAAAAGTTGGGAATGATAAATATCTATTCACTAGTCTGATGGAGAGTGTTGCGATATAATGTATTGAGGGTAGTATGGTCACATTGGTTGTATAAATGTATCGGTATGGTATACCACACCAAGGGTATACCAACTCTC
>JAOXJP010226040.1:0-11561 GCA_025762735.1 Platanus orientalis | reverse complement strand
TTTTTGATAAAAGACAAAATCTATATGTATATATATATATATATATATATGATTAGTAGAAGAGAGAAAACCTCACCAAACGACATTACAATATGGTCGTTTCTTAGGTGATTGTGTGAACTAAAATCTCTTAGGTGGAAGCATCATTCCTCACTGTACAACGGTGCACTGTCAAGTGGTCTCATGGTAGAAATTGGATCTCCTTTCACTAGAACCAAGTACACTTGGCTTTATACACTCAAGCATTCTTCTGAGGGTCTCGGTTTTCACCAACCTCAGACCAACCAGTGTTCCTTCATATTGGCCTCCTTACCCCCACTATCTCTAAGACATTCTCAAAGAAAATGTGATCTTACTAGATCCAACATATGGACTCTATAAGTCCGTAGGTTTTGCATTCCCAAAATACCAATCTAAATAAATTTAATGGCCTAGTATTTGTCAAAAACACAGTTAATTCCTCTTAGTCCAACCTTGGAAGCATGCCCTTCTAGCTTAATCCAATCTAGTGGATTTCCTCCCTTTCCATATCCAATATAGTGCTTTCAAAGCAAAGGAACACTCACAAGACATAGTTCCATTTAAAATGGACCATTCTAAATTCTTCGTGTAGACCATTATGTCCTAATACAGATTACCATTCAACTACAACTCCTAAGGAGTATGATCAAGGGTTGAAATCCAGTCACATATGTTCTAAAGTGAATTAACTAGTTTAGAATACTGATGTCCTCTCAGATCTTCGGATCTTATTCCAGAGTCATTGAATTATCAAACTTCTGCCTTATTCACTTGAGATTAACAAATAATGTAATCTTTTCCATATATTTTTCAATGTGTCCTACGTCAATTCACTAGACTTGTATATATTGAACACGTTAAATCCCCAAAATAATGAATACACAACTATGGGTCAACCTCATTAGACTTGAATCCTAATTGATTAAGTCATTGCTCACATGAGCATTCAAGATAGGCATACTCTTGATGCCAAAACATTTAGGAACTCCTGTATGAGTACTAGCCTCTGGTGAGTAACTATAATTCAATAAAACTTTATCTAGCGACCTAGAAATAGAGGAACTAACAACAATATATTCATCATCACACCCCCACTAGCTTGCAAAAATTATATATATAGTTGACATATGTATATATCTACTCCTATTGATAGTTATTAACATATGCCACCTCTTTCAATATTGATCCTAGATCAACTATTGTAATCGTTTCATCTTATCCTATGTGCCTTAAATTCACAATGTTGTTACATCATGATGATAGTCACAATTCAATTCAATTGACTTTTCATAACCGTAAAGGTTGGTTGACCCTACTACCTCATCAGATGTTTTCATTCTAGTTTCGGGTGTTCTACATTTCTTACTAGTGAGACAAATCATGGTTAGACTTTTCTAGTCAAGGTACCTAAGAGCCTTCACGTGGCTATAACATTTGTTTACATTTACTAGAGATTCCCAATATGGTGCACCTATAATTCTTGTAACTTACCTTAAAGTTGTGTATCATATTTGCAACCAACTAATATTGGGCATCCTAGGTTCACTATATTAAACCCTTGAGATCTGGCTTTCAACTAAGTGTACAATCTTGAACATCTCTTAGTGTCCTACCATGTCGGTTCCCTTGAAACGTTATTTAGTTTCGATGACTTCCTTAAGTCATGCATTGTCCCCAACCTACCACCCTAGCACAACTCACAATATGACAAATCATGCTCACAAAACATAACTACAGGTGTCAAAGATTTCAGCTTCTCTAAGCTTATAAATCTCCTTCTTATAATATATGCATAGACCACCTAGTCATGAGAATGTATCAGTCACGAATTGTTACTGAATAGTTCATTTGCGAGAACATCTCATTCATGAAGACATTTCAGTTTCAAGATACTCTCACTCATGAAAGCCTTCATTCACGATGACATCCTATGGCGACTAATAGTCCTTTCGCAAGAACTATCAAATCATGCCTTATAGTTGCGAACGTAGTCTAGTCACGAACTTCCTTATTCGCAAGTGCACATAGTCGTACATGCATTTTATTTTATGAACTTTGAGTTAGTCGTGAATGTTTTAGTTCATACACGAGTCACGATCCCTTTTACATAAATTACTTTTCTATCCTTTTCAATAAGGGAGTAGACATATACTCAAATTGTAGCATCCGGTCTTGAATTCTAGATGTCATAAACTACTTGCAAAAGCTGCCAAGTTCATTAAAATCATTCACATAATAGAGTTAAATTTAGAATCCTTAGGTTAGGGTTTTGTCATCGGGCTTCACGTCCTAAGGATACCTACATACCCCCTTATTGGGGAATCAAGCCAGATGTAATTATACCAAACTGATCTAAGGCATGGAGGTGTTGTTATCATGTTTCTTGGGGATAGTTGAGGTCTTCCACTTTATGTGCAAGGGACCATGTGCCAAGCTAAGCCTGGGATACAACCAAGATCGGACCAAGTCCTGTGATGGTTTAACATACCAAATTAGGGATGAATTTCTCCCAAATCTCTCTCTTTCTCTTCCTTTCTATATTCTAAGAGGTCTAATAAACCCAAATGAGGTCATAGAGTGGTTATAATTCATCACAAATGAGATCCCACATGAGTAAAGGTTGAATTAGAATGAACTATGTCATTTTTGTATGTGGCTTTTATTTTTCCAGATTTATGAGTTACATGACTGGTTAGGACATTTGTCATCGGTCACACTCGTAATCGGTCATGGATTTCATGATTGGTCATACTTATGACTAGCCAAGGTATTTTTGTAATCGGTCAGGGACAAGTTTAAGCAACACCTGAATGGTATGACCTATGTTCGTGTTCGGTCACACCTACAAGTCTCATGATCCATCACACATGAAATTTCCTAAATGTTTTGGTTTCTTTCACCTTGGTTCTCCAAGGTCTAACCCAAATGGTCCAAGGATTCTCCAACTCATCCTAAGCCTTGTCTAGGTCACTCGAACGTTGAGGATGGTTCTCTTCAAAATTTCAAAGGGTTTAAATTTGATACAAAGTGTTGGGTCTAGATTTTTGAAACTATCCTTAGGTTTTACATCCTCCACCCTTATATAAATTAAATCCCTGAATTTGCACATAGCTTGGTCATTGAATAGATGTGAATGATTGGCTTTCATGTCATCCTCTTCTTCCCAAGTAGCTTCCTCATCAGTGTGGTTATGTCATAGAACATTCACATAGGGAATGACCTTAGCATGTAATTCTTGCTCATTGCGATCGAGGATCATAACAACTTGCCCATTATAAGTTAGATCATCTATAATGTCCAATGGGATGTATTCCAATATATGAGAAGGGTCTTGCATGTATATTTTTAGCATAGACATGTGGAACACATTATGAATATGAGATAATTCTAGTGGTAGAGCTAAACCATTAGCCACCTCTCCCACCTTCTTAATTATTTCAAATAGCCTAATAAATCTTAGTTCAAGCTTTTTTTCTTGCCAACTCTAGTTACTCCCTTGGACGGAGATACCTTTAGAAATGCATGATCATTAACTTCAAAATCAAGTTCTCATTCTCTTGTCAGCATAGCTCTTTTGTCAGATTTGGGCAATCCGTAATCGGTCATGGATAATTTAGATTTTCTTCGTGGTAATTTGGACTAGTTCAAGTCCAAGCATTTGCTTCTCCCCAACTTCATCCCAACAAATCGGTGATCGACATCTTCTTCCATAAAGAACTTCAAAAGGTGCCATTTGAATACTTTTCTAGTAACTGTTGTTGTAGGCAAACTCGATTAATAGCAAGTGGGTATCCCAACCTCCCTTAAAGTTAATCACACAAACTCGTAGCATGTCTTCAAGTGTTGTTGTAGGCAATCTCGATTAATAGGCAAACTTGATACCCATAGCTTCTTGTAGGCTTCCCTAAAAAATGAGAAGTAAACTTTGGGTCTCGATTAAAGACTATACTAGCTGGAGTACTATGCAATTGCACTATCTCAACAATATGTAGTTCAACCAATCAGTCCAATGGATAAGATATCTGAATGGGTAAGAAGTGTGTGAATTTTGTCAATCAATTAACAATCACCCACATATAATCATATCCCTTGCTTGTTTTGAGTAATTTCACTGCAAAATCCATGGAAATATGCTCCCATTTCTATTCCAGAATGTCAAGTGGTTGGGCCGGACCAGCCAGATTTTGATCCTCAATCTTGACTTGTTGTCACATCAAATATTTGAAAACAAAGTCAGCTATCTCTCTACTCATATTATTCCACAAATATGTTTCTTTCAAGTCCTGGTTCATCTTAGTATTACCAAGGTGGACAATATAAGCGGTATTGTGAGATTCGTCCAAAATGATCCTTGTTAAGTTCTTTGACATTGGGAACACATAGATAGCTCTCAAACCTCAAAGTTTCATCAACATAACAATAGAAATCAGTTTTGTCACCATTCCTCATTTCATTTACAATCTTCATGAGTGATGGATCATCAATTTGTGCTCTCTTGATTTGGTTAACTAGAGTAGATTGCACCTTCAAGTGGTGAATGACACATCAAGATCTTTCACTTGGAGGTCTGTGTTCAAATCACTGTAGTAGGGTGGTTCTACTGACTTCGAGACATGTGAGTGAGTTAGAAGATTTCTGGCTCAAGGCATCAACTATCATGTTTACTTTACTGGGGTGGTAGTTAATGGAACAATTGTAATCCTTGATCAACTCCATCCACCTTTGCCTTAAGTTCATCTCCTTCTATGAGAAAATGTATTTGAGGTTCTTATGATCTGTGAAAATCTCACACATCTCACCATACAAGTAATGTCTCCATATTTTCAGCACAAAGACAACAACTACCAATTCTAAATCATGAGTGTGATAGTTATGCTCATCCGACTTAAATTGCCTTGACGCATAAGTGATCGCCTTTTCGTGTTGTGTAAGCATGTAACCTAGGCTCTTCTTGGAGGCATCATTATAGACAACAAACCCTCCTATGCCTAAAGGTAAAGTGAGAACTGAAGCGAACACAAGACAATTCTTAAACCCTTGAAAACTCTTCTCGTAATTGTCACTCCATTCAAACTTCGCATACTTCTGGGTTAGTTTTATTAATGGCCTTAAAATAATAGGGAATACCTTCAACAAACCTCTGGTAATAACCAACCAAACTCAAGAAACTGCAAATTTCAATTACACTCATTGGTCTAGGCCAACTCACCATAGCTTCAACCTTCTTGGGGTTAACAAGAATTCGATCCTTAGAAATAACGTGACCCAATAATGACACTTTCTAGCCAAAAATCATACTTGCTAAATACCGTTTATAGTTTGTTCTCCCTCAAAGTTTGTAAAGCAATCTACAAGTTCATGCTCTTTATGGTTCTTAGAATAAACTAAGATGTCATTAATGAATACAATGGCAAAATGATCCAAAAATGGCGGGAACACCTGATTCATCAAATCTATAAAAGTGATGGATACATTAGTCAATCCAAAAGACATCACAAGGAACTTGTAATGTCCATAACGAGTTTGAAATACGGAATTAGGTATGTCCTCAGCTCATACCTTCAACAGGTGGTATCCTGTGAAATTCCGAAATAGGATCCTAGAGGGGGGTGAATAAGATATTGTCTAATTATATTAATCTAATTTTAAATCCTCTTAATTTACTTAATATTTATCTTAATTGACTAGTGGAATAATTATTTAAGTAAATTAATCACTCAGACTCTATTATACCACGGGGCTCTTAATGCACTATAATATGGCCTATAGTAGAGCGAGAGCAGGGAAAATAGTTCCTCTTCTTTGTAATCTTTTAACTTAATTAATTACAAGATAATGTATTTCAAGGAATGAAATAAATAATTAAATAATTCACAAGAGTCACAACCAAAATAAGGGAATTTATAGTGGTTCGGCACTCTGGGCCTACGTCCACTCTTAAACGGCTCACCCCCAAGCCTCTTTAACTTTTATTAATAGTTATCCTAAACTATTACAAGAAAATTCATAAACCTGAAATAATTCACTTACAAGTTTTAGAAAATTTACTCCCTTTAAGTACGCTCCCTCCTAGTGTCTCCAATGGGCATGCTCCATCTAGTGACTTCGATGGACTAAACTCACTTGACTCTAACAAGTGTACAATAGTGGCTCTGACGAAGGCTATGAACTTCGTTTGAAGTGTTGGAAAATCTTCCAATGTGGGTTACCTCCTTGTAGGCTAATGTGACTATTAAAACCCACCCTTTAGCTTCCAAGAAATGCAACTTAATGATTGAGAAACAAACTAATAGACCTTGATAAGATTTAACTATTAGCTTAACTCTAAGGTCATAAAGTCATAGGAATTTGACTAGTTTTTCACAAAACCTCACTCTTAGGATTGATTTCAAGAGAATTTGACTATAGAACCATTCATTTTTCTTGTCCAAGATAATGGGACCTTGTTCCCTATCTATAGAGTAACAAAAGACCACTTTAGAAGCCTCCAATGGTTCTTTTCAAATGTTAAAAAAATAGAGCCATATGAAAAGAGACATTATATTTTTGTTCAATTCTAGGCATTTCAACCACTTAAAATTTTTTGGAGCACTCGAGATTTCTATACTTTTCATATTTAGGAAAATCTCATCGATCCAATCGTTTAGAGTACTTATGGGTCTTGAAAGAACATCGGGATCAAAAGTTATGGCTATTGTAAGTTGGACCATTTTTTCTTTTCAACATTTCTTGATTTTTGTCAATTTGTTCCATAATTGGTCCGATCTTTGTGGGACCTTCTTTAGGTTTGGGTGACCCATTTCTAAGCCATTCTAAGTCCACCTAAGGCTAAGTTCATACCCAAACACCCCATTATCATTTACCAACATTTTCACCTTTGGATTTAATTTTTTAGTTCACTTATTAGCATCTTAAGGTTGCAGGTCTTGAGAGCATAAGACTTCTTGAAATCTTCAATAAGAGGGTTCTTAACTTGAAGCTTCTTCTAATATGTCTTGGACTTACATCTTTACAAATTACATACCTGGTCCAATACAATGACTATACAGATTACATGTATAGTTTTGGAATGAAATTGACAATACATCCAAAATTCCTAACAATCTCCTCCTTTGTCAATTCCATGACAAAACTCTAAAATATAAAAATTTACAAATAAATCCTAAGTACATGCGTCTACCCATATAACATTAAATAGTCCCCTCTTTGTCACATACAAATTCATATATGAAAATTTTCTCCATCTTTTTGTCATAGGATGACAAAGTGCAACTCCCTCCCTCCTCAAGATGTGGTGTCATTTCCTAAAACACATCAAGAACAACTACCCTTTTCTAAAAGGCATATCAATTCATATATAACTAAAGACATTTAACTATTAAGCACAATATTAGTGAAAAAAATTTAAATATTAAGCTCATTATACCAAATTTAAAAAATGATTTAACTATAAATACAAGTTAAAGTTTTTTTGAAAATATTTTACTAGTAAGCCCATTATACCAATGGCAAAAGAAAAATTTTCTTTTAAAAGAAACACTCCCCCTGAGTTGATATACCAATTGAATCAAAGAATGTCATGTAAGATATCAATTGAGATATTTAATCATAATTTTATAATAAACTCATAGATAAGATATAACAGATAAGAAAAAAATAATAGAACTCGGGAAATAATTAACAAAAAATGAAAATATCAGAAGAGACTAAAACATATGCATTACTATAGGAACTGAAACAGCGAGAAAAGGAACTTGGAAGAGAAGAACTGATAAGAGAACGAGACACTCCCCCGTCTGCCTTCACACTTAGATTACCAGGCCTTTTATAGACATAGGAGAGGCCAAATTTCAAATGAAAATACAAACTAATGTAAGACACATAGGATGCCATGTAGGTTGACATCTCTGCAAGGATCACATGTGTTCAAGTGAAGATCATGTGAATCCATGTGATATTCACAAGGGATAAATGATGTGGATAATCAGTCACTGTTAGTGTCAGCTGGGTCATTCCAATGGCCGACAAAGGGAGATGATTCCACTGAGCTGTCGCCAAGGAATCCTATGTAGTCAAAGAAAGCCAAGAGACTGTCATACAGGTGCTGTGAAATAGGGTGCTATGGGTCCGTAAATGGGTCTGCTACAGTGTTGGAATCTCAAAATAGTGTTGGTGATTGAGAGTGCTCATTTGGTCTTTGAAGAGGACCCAGTCTGCCAAATAGGAATCGTATTCTTTTGCTAGATTGTACGAATACCATTGGATGATTTGGGCTTGGGCATCATGAGTATAGTATACTATTTCATCTATATCATCTCTAATAATACCGGTAAGATTCTTGAATCTGATAATGACATACTTACGGTGATGGACTTGGAGCATCTGTTGCCATGTTGTAATGGGATGAAATCATTGAAGTCATTTCATTAGTCCTGCCTAGTGTATAGTAAGGGTTGGGTTAACAATGCACTGGTTGAGGTAGGCATATAAACGAGGAATGTTGAAGATAAAGGCTACAGTGTAGGCTTCAAAGAGGTACCAGAGATAATATAGGGTTTCTGAAGGAACATAGTAATAGTTACGAACACAATGGGGGATAAGGTATGGGTATTCTGGATGGGGAAGATGCTTGAAAATACGACCATGATGAAAGATGGAGATTTCAAGGTATCTGTGAAAATTGGAGTGGCTTCTTTTGGTTTGAAGGAATTCAAGGACTTTGGTTCGAACTTCGAATGGTAGGTCATGGACGGGTTCAAGAGGGTAGACCATGGGGATTGGCATGAGAGATTTGAGGGGCTTACGAGAAAAGTAGTCGGCAAGAATATTGGTGGTTCCTTTGATATTTTTTGTCTGGAAATCCCATCGAGAAAACCATTGGACCCATCGGAGAAGTTGAGGATGGGGTAATAGTTTTTTTCTGAAATTGCAACATCCGAGGAAAAGCACTCATATCCATTTCAACTGTAAATTGGTGACCAATCAAATGGAATTGAAATTTTTCAATGGCTCATTTCATAGCCAAGATTTCTTAAAAAGTGGAATGATATTCTTGTTCAGCATTGGAGAATATTCCACTCTTATATCCACAAGGTTTTCTGACTCCATTAAGTTCTTCAAAAAGAACTTGAACTGCTCCCCATTGGGTTTTGCTAGCATCTGTTTACAAAATTCGGTGGCCATTACTTGGAATTTGTAAAGGGGGAAGTTTCTATGAAAGATGCTTTAGGTGACGGACAACAACAATATGGGCTTAGTTCCATGGAGGTGGTTCCTTTTTGAGGAGCTGGGAAAGCGGTCCTCAATACTTGGCAATTTTAGGAATGAAGTCAGCTATATAGTTGACAAGTCCAAAGAACTGCTGGATCTGTTTGACATATGTCAGTTTGTCCAGAAACTCTTGCAGTGATTTGGAGATGTGGGGCTACAAGGAATATTGGCCATTGGAGATATGCATGCTAAGAAATCTACTTCTGTTGTGGCAACAAGCATTTTCTTCCTAGAAAGCATAATACCATTTTTCTAGAAAATGTTCCAAAATCAGCTCCGATTACTTGAAGAATCATCATCATCATCACCACCATCATCCTCATCCTTTATCCGCCATAAAGACACCTTGCAACCCATCTTTACACCCCCAGCTACCCAATCCTTCTTGTCCAACCTTCCCACAACTCTCCAATATTTGCTAGCACCTCCTTACCAGGCCCCAAAAACCCAACAACCACTACTATTAAACCAACACCTTTATGACATGTATCCAACATCATATCATCATCTCATCAGACCCCGTTATGCTACCACACTTGTTTCTTAACCTCTTCCTCAACCTAAACCAGAGCCCCTCAAACCCAAACCAAAATATTGGTTAACCCACCAGACCTCACTGTTGGAGCCTCCTCTAACCCATCCCCTGACATGTTCCCCATGGACCTAGCTGGATCAACTAATCCTATATCTTCCTTCCTAAAAAACCTCTCCATTACATCCCCAATGCCAGAACTTAATGTAGTCTGTGATTCAGATTCTTCTGAATCTGATCTTTCTCTTGATTTGCTAATGCATGGTCCAATGGAAGAAGGACCACAAATTGATGATCCCATGACACCACCTCCTCCAAACCAGACCAACATCCCTCCAACACAACAAAGATGAGTTTTTCCTGACACCACAGACTTCAAAACTCTTTTCTCTATTAATGATGTTCCTCTATCCTAGTGGCGAGATCAATTCCTCCAGATGATTGCCTGGATAGATGCAGAAATACAGGTTCCTGATGTCCATCTTCGTCCCACTTTAGTCAAATTCACTGCTAGACTTAGTAGAAGACTTAGAGAATGGTGGATTAATCTTGGAGAATACCGATAATTGCAAGTTCTCCAAGCCTCCTCCATTGACAATTTTGTCCTCATCCTCCATAACGAGTTCCTTGGTGCAGTCACCCATCAAACTGCCATCGCCAGAGAAGAATACCATAGTAAGAACTATTGTTCTTACAAGCGTAAAGATCTGGAACGCCATTATAACATGTCAAAAAGGTTTTATCTCCTTGGTGGAATGGATGACCCAAATCTCAAATAGGCTTTTTCGAACTCTCTACTAGAACCACTTGGCAATGAAGCCTACAAGCTTCTCGAAACAAAAGGTATAGGCCTCCAAAATGCTTCTCTTGGTGAAATTTACTAGAATGCCCTGCTGGCATTAGAAAACCTGTGCAACTAGAAAAAATTTCTCAGCACAATTGAGGAAATTGGAAAGAAATTCGGAACCACATGCGAAAGGACAGACTTATCCATCAAATATAAAGATAAGAAAAGTTGCATCTACCCCTCTCATAAGAAAAAACATTTTAAGAAAGATTTGTAGAAGATCTTCCTTAGAAATTTCATCTCAAAACATTCAAGAAAAAAAAATGAAAATTCCTATCCAAAAAGAAATTTCATGGAAAAACCAGCTTAAGGTGCTTTATCTGTAATCAAAAGGGGCATTTTGCTAAAGCTTGCCCCCGAAAAAGGAAAAAGGAGTAGTTTTTCCAACAACTTATTCAACATGTAGACCTGACAGATTTTTCTGATGATGAATCCGTCTTCTCCCTCACTATGGAGCAAACCCCGCAGTCCCTATTTGCTATTCAGGTTTTTGATAGTAATAGTGACTCCTCAAGCTTAGATGATGAGCAGTCTGTAACTTATGACATTAACGGTATCTTTGCCACTTCTGGCCCTTCCTTCTAAAACCAACCCGTCCCAGCAGCCCAAGTTTCCATCCATCTTTCCAAGTATGCCAAACCCTTCACTATGATTGCATTTTTTGACACTGGAGCTGCTGCCTCAATTGTAAATCCTAAACTCCTTCCTCTTTCTCATTAGAAACCTTTTTCCCAACAATTTTGAGCAGCCAATCGCTCATTTTGAAATAGATCAAGTTAGCAAACCAATTTTCATCCAATTATTCCCCACTTTTATAATCCAACATCAAGTCCTTGGATCTTCACTCTCTGGAAAAGATCTGATCATTGGATTTGACCTCCTCCATAACAT